>OVBA01004462.1:12261-23459 GCA_900406435.1 Lepidium aucheri | reverse complement strand
AGATTAGTCAACATCAAATATCCTATTATATTGGTAACATATTGGTAACAATGCTATATTGGTAAGATAAGTTATCAAGTAATATTGGTAAAAAATTAAATATAAAATAACTATCAATATTGGTTTTTAATAAGATACAATTATCGACTTAGTTTAGTTATATATATATATATCTGTGATCTTTATCCTAACAAAAAATATGATCATAAATTCCTAATTTTAACAGAAAATAATTAGTTATATATATCCTAGATAAATATGTGTATATAAGATCTCAATCTTAATTTAAAAGGAAATTGTGAATATTAATCTCTATATACACATAAACATATAGACAATTTTTTCAACTCTTTTCAACTTTTCTAGCTTTCTTCAACTTAATTATTTCTCTTTTGTTTACATCCAACGCAATAGGCAAATAAAAAAAAGTAAACATTTAAAATTAAATGTTATCATTATTTTGTTTTACAAATATTAATATAATATTTTATCAATTTTTTATATATATATATATATGTTTTATGAATGAAAATCCCATCATCTCAATTACTTAATTTTTGTAGGTTAAATAACAATAAACACAAAAACTTAAAATAACACGTTATTTAGATTAATCAGCAAAAAAAAGTTTGCATTGTCGTAGATACAACTTTTAAGGAAGTAGGAAACAAGAATTTTAAATGAAAATAATGAGCTTATATGAATAAATTTTCTCTTACTTGATAAAAAAATTGAATTTTAATATGTTTTTTCTTTATTCGACAACAATTTTATTATTCAACTAAAAATTAAAATCTTTCTACAACATGAGAATACTATTCAAGGCTTTATGCATCATTTTCTTATGAAAAAGTTTGGAAATGCACTATATAAAATAAACTTTATCGAAATTTGTAATTTTACGGAAATTTGTTGTTTTAGTATGCAAAATTGCAATAAAAATTACAAAGTTATAAAATATTGAAACAACTCAAAATAATCATATTATAGACCCGAAAAGATCTAGAAGATGGTTAACACAAAAGTCGGCCAAACGAGGTATGGATTTTATTATAAGATTATATGGTTTAAATATTTTACTATACTAATTATTCATAATATTATAAATATGTTAAATATAATTTTTTTATGGGTCCATATCTAGTAAAATATAACCGTAACAAAATTCTTAACCAAAACTAAACCAAAACTAAACCAATATGTACCGTAGTTTCATACTTCGCTGTATCTATAAATAGTAAGCCTCTCGAGCATCCATTTCATAATCCTCATTTCTCGGATCACTCACATCTCAAAACCCGACCCATTTACACAACTCAAACCGGGTCAACCCGAAACCCACCGGAGTTTATCCAAATGGATAAGCCCAGCTTCGTAATCCAATCCGAAGAAGCTAAATCCGCCGCGAAAAAGCTTAACATCACCGTCCATGAGCTCCTCCCTTTACTCGTCAAACCTGCACAATCTTACGCTCGACCTCCGATCTCGAAATTCCACGTCGGAGCCGTCGGACTCGGATCATCAGGTCGGATTTTCTTAGGTGTTAATGTAGAATTCCCAAATCTTCCTCTCCATCACTCAATTCACGCCGAGCAATTTCTCGTCACTAATCTCACTCTCAACGATGAACGTCAGCTTGATTGCTTCGCCGTCTCCGCCGCACCATGTGGTCATTGCCGTCAATTTCTTCAAGAAATCCGTGACGCACCTGAAATCAAAATCCTAATCTCCGATCCAAACACATCAAACGAATTCTTACGCCTCGGGAGCTTATTACCTCACAGATTCGGTCCTGAAGATCTTCTCGATAAAGATCTTCCTCTTCTTCTCGAACCTCACGATAATCGCCTTATAATTCCAGATCTCAAAAACGGAATCACCAATTCAGATTCCTCAGAGCTGAAACGTACGGCTTTAGCGGCAGCGAATAGATCATACGCGCCGTATAGTTTGTGTCCATCGGGAATATCGCTGGTGGATTGTGACGGGAAAGTGTACAGAGGTTGGTACATGGAATCGGCGGCGTATAATCCTAGTTTAGGACCAGTACAAGCGGCGATTGTTGATTTCATTGCAAATGGAGGCGGAGGAGGTTACGAGAGAATCACCGGAGCAATTCTAGTGGAGAAAGAAGATGCGGTGGTGCGGCAAGAGCACACGGCGAGGTTGTTGTTACAGACAATATCGCCGAAATGCGAATTCAAAGTTTTCCATTGTTATGGAGCTTGAGAATCAATTAATCATCCAAAATTCCAAACAAAGAAAAATAAATTAAAATTATTAATATATTCGCGACGACGGCAATATATATATATATATAAATAAGCGACTTTTAAAATTCATGATTATTAATATAACCATGTGGGGTTCAAATCCCACCACCTCCGGTGGGAGCAATTTGGTTATGAATTGGGTCTCTGTCGATCCTACTAGTAAAATGAAGGTTGACAAAAATATATATATATATATACACGCGACTTTTAATTTAGAATCTATTTGAGTATTTTTTTTTGGGTTTGGTTTAGTTTGGATATAGATCGGATTCAGGTTTGAGTGTTTATGTACATATATAAATTCAAAATTAGTAAAAAATTAATAGAAATAAATATAAATAATTTAAATTTAACAAAAGTTAATTGGGTACTCATTCGGTTTTTGATTCGGTTTCAGTTCGGGTTCGAGTTTTGTTTTTAGTACATAATTTTAGGAGCTATTCGAATATTTTGTCGCGTTTGGTTCGAATCAATTCTTATTTTTTTGGATTAGTTTCAATTTGGATTTCAGATGTGGAATTTTATGGCCAGAGCTAAATAAGGCATATCAATCTAAGCTTGAGAAAACATTACAAGGTTGCTCTAATTGACTCTTCTTAAAATAAGTTAGAACAATTCAATACCACATGACTTGAGTGTTTGGGCTCATACCTGGCCCAATGTTTCGGCTCCTAAACCTGGCCCAATGTTTCGGCTCTTAATTTCAGCCCAAGTAACATAATAAAAGAGAGACAACTATGTGTAAATACATATTTTGGTAAGAAATGGAATGTATTCTTTAAATATTTAATTTTATTCAATACAATGTTAAAAATATATTAACATAATCAAAATTCAAATATTAAATTAAATTTTTTCAATAAAAATAAAAATAAATTGATCTACAACATTCTCTATAAATATCAATCTCGTTTTTGTAATCTTAACTCAATTTTCTTGAAGACATAGCATTTACTAAGGTAAATTATGAACCCTTGAATAGTTCAATCTATTTTTATTTTTTTCTGTATTTGATTATAGTAAGACCAACTCTATATATATTGTGTATACAACTCTAGATCTTGTTAGTTTACTTTATAAAACTTTTTGTTAATATGGTAGATAGTCCGATTTTAAGAAGAGACTAAACTCATCTTAAAGTTGCCTTTCATGTTTATGTTGTTTTTGAATTATCATAAATGGGTAATCTAATGCCAATGAACACATGCATAATATCATATAAATTTTTGTTTGATCTTTTTTAAGAAAACATTATGAAAGAATAAAGTTTTTTTGAGTCAGGATCTATATGTGATATGTTTCATTAAAATTAAACATTGATCATGTCATTTTTTTACAGAAATATGACAAGTCTTGCATGACATTCTGCAATATCATCGTAAGAGGTAATTTTTAGTAATATATTATTATTATATTTGATTATAAAATTACTATTTAGCTCAAGAATGAAGACATTTTAGCTCAAATACAGAAGAAGATATCTTCAGCTCTGCAATCTCTTCCTCCTCATTCGATTTCTTTTTTTGTTCTTCATCTCTGTTTTGATATCAAATTCTAACAGAAATGATTTGCAACAGGGAAAATTTTTGACATTATTGTGCATAAACCTCTTGAAAAAACAAAAAAATATATAAGGAAAACCATGTGACAGAAAATTCAATAGATTTATAAGAAAAAAAAGGAAAACTTTTTAGTTTATTAACATCAAAACCAGAAAACAATAGAAGAATGAAAAAAACAACAAAACATATTATTTCGACCAATTAAATTCGTGTCCTTTGGGTACACCATTTCTGACTAAATAAATACCATCAGGTTTAGCAATCCATAATCGTATTTGACCGCATCGAGGATCTCTCCATGTAGAAGCTCCTCTATAAGCTCTCCATATAGTATAATAAAACTCCAAGTTCTTACCCTGTCTCAAGTGACATTGCCATACAACTCTAACATTAGTAAATTCTTAAACGTTGAATTTGTATGTCTCTTTAAATTTTACATGTTGAGGTCCATTCTGGTGATTCGTTTTAACAAATGAGCAATTGACTGTAAGAGGAATACCCTGACCGAGGTCGTTTTGAAACTCTAAAAAGGTTAGAGGACAACCTTTGCCTCCACTCAAACCAAAACACATTACAATAAGTAACGTTAAGAAAATGAGATGATTCATTTTTTGATATGTATTGAAACCCCTGAAAGGGTAAGTATTTATAAGAAATTTTGATGGGAGAAAGCTTTAATACTTATTAAAGATAATTACTAAATTTAAATAATGGACATAAGAGAATTTGGTTTCGAGAAGTAAGGTGAATCAATAAGATAAATAAGGTACCAATGTTACAAACTTACAAAAATTCAATTCAAGATGAGGAGAAGACAGTTTCCTCTCTCGGTTCCATTTGCAATCACATTCAACAAGAGTCAAGGACAAACTCTTAAACATGTTGGTCTTTATTTACCTAAACTTGTTTTTTCTCATGGTTAAATTTACGTTGCAATGTCCAGGGTGAATAAAAATTTAGGGTTGAAGATTTTGATAAGAGATAAGAAAGAAAAACAACATAAGAAAACGAGTAATATTGTCTTTAAAGAAGTTTTTTAAAATGTTGGTTAGCTTTATTAATGCGTTTATTTCAGTGAATAATTTCTATATTAATATTCGGGATAAAGTAGCTATAAGCTTCGCTTCAAAAGCCAGCGAAAAACGAGATTTCCCCAGAGACTACATCCAAACAGAAGAAGCTAATATAAAGAACCAAGAAATTGTTAGACTAAGACATAAATAAGTAAAGACTAATAATCTTCTGGCCGAACACAAAGATCGAATCACCAGAGAAAATCTGAAGAATAAGTTGATGGTGGAATCTCCTATGGCGAATATGCGTACCTCACAAATGATGATCAAGTTACTATGCCGGTAAAACAAGAATTCATATGTCAAAACTGCACGAAGCCATGGAAAGAAGCCTAACAAGATGTGAGACTAAAATAAACTGAATGGCAGAAAGTGACGAGGGAGAACATTGCTTCCAAAAAATAGCAAAGTCGAAAACACAACTGACTGATTAATGCCTAGAGACTAGTAAAAGACCAGACCACGATAATGATTCATATCATAAAATTTTTGCATAAATAAAGAATAAAACCTACTTGAAAATATAAATTGTGTTTAGCTAGGTTCTATTTTAAAATATTGAATAAGGTCTTTAGTAGCCCAACAAATTGAATATGACCTTTAATTGCTCAATATATATTTATTATGACCTTTAGTGGCCCAATATATAATTAATAAGGCCTTTAGTGGCCTAACTAAAAGAGCTGTATTATAACACAACGACGCCGTTTTTAAATTTTCTTGTTATTTCCATTTTTTTTGGTTTTTTATTTTCTCTGAGAAACAAAAGTCAAGACTTTGATTTCGTTTCTCTCTGAGAAGAAGAAAAACGAAGAGAAGAAGTTGATAATGGCGTGTGTTAGTATGGGTGAAGCTCACCGGCGAATCACTGAGTTCTTAAACCGTTTCTGCGATGCTATTTCGTACCAAGACTCTTCTACATTTATCCGTCTCTTCTCTTTCTCTTCCAATTCTCCACATCTTCTCTCACTCGCTGATGCACTCAACGTCTTCCAGGTTCATAAAATTCTCTGATTTGCACTAATATTTTACTGTTTGATTTAGACCCTTGACTTAAATTACCAGCTTTGATACACTAGGAGTGTGTTCCTGCGATATTGGCATGATTCTTATGTTTGTAAAGTTGATGGCTTTTTGGTTCGAATTTCAATCCAATAGGTTCTGATTAGGTACCTCCAATGAATTTTGAATTTAGGGCTCGAATTAGTACGAGTATATTCTGTACTAGAAGCATAATCATTATGTTACCAAACTTTGTATCCTTTAGGTTCAATTTCAATCTTGGATCCTTAGATTTTTCAATTTCAAACTTTGTATCTCTGTCTGTGATAAAAGCTCTTTTAGTAAATATTCTCTGTATATGTTTGAGTTTATGAGCATGGATCTTAGATATGGAGATTGAGATTTATATGTAGAGAGCTGTGGAAGGTTTGAATTTCCTTTCTTTGATTAATACAGGATGCTAGCAGTTTCATAAGACAGTCTGATAAATTCTCTGAATATGGGGAGATTTTGGCTCATTTGTTTCGTTCTCTACAAAGTTACCGAGTTGGGAATCTAGTTGAAGCATACCTTGCTTTCGAGAAGTTTGCCAAGTAAAGTACTCTTGTTCTCATCTTATCCTGCATTTTAAAATAGATGAGCTCATTGTTTTGTGCTCACAATGTGTGATAATATTTTCAATTGTATATGTGCAGTGCCTTTGTTCAGGAGTTTCGTAATTGGGAATCGGCTTGGGCATTGGAAGCTTTGTATGTAGTTTGTTATGAAATTAGAATCCTTGCAGAAAAGGTGGTCTTTCACTCTTATATCTTTCTTCCAAAAATCTTAGATTTTGTTGAGTTTCATGGCGCGTGTACTCAGTTCTGAAGGCATGATTGGCTCCAAATTGAAATGCAGGCTGATAAAGTGTTAACTTCTAATGGAAAATCACCCGAGAAATTGAAAGCGGCTGGATCTCTTCTCATGAAAGTTTTTGGAGTTCTTGCTGTAAATTGTCCTGTCTATCAATCTATAGATCTTCAGGAATATTTGCTTACTTTTACGTTCAGTTTCTTTTTGTCTTCTTATTTAGTTTGAAACTTGTAGGGTAAAGGTCCAAAACGAGTTGGAGCATTATATGTGACCTGCCAATTGTTCAAGACCTACTTCAAGGTGATATGCTTCCCAGTGACAGTTTGATATTAATGATTTGAAATGATTTAACTTTTCACTCATATGTTATCATATGGAATCTGATAAACCATTAAAATGGTGTGTTAAACATGCGTCTCTTATTCTATTTGCCAGCTTGGTACCGTGAATCTTTGTCGAAGTGTAATAAGAAGTATTGAAACTGCTCGGATATTTGACTTTGAGGAGTTTCCAAGAAGGGACAAGGTCTAGTGCAATTCTCTGCAAACAGTTTTAGCTCTTTTTTTGTCTCATGATTTGGTTACTTATATTTTTCTTTCTTTCACAAACACCAGGTTACATATATGTATTATACCGGACGATTAGAAGTCTTCAACGAAAATTTTCCTGCCGTGAGTCACTAATTTTTATCTCATTCCATCACAGTTCGTTTCATAGTATCAATCTAAATTCTGATAGTTATATGTAATCTTTTTTCTCGATCTTGCAGGCTGATACAAAGCTATCATATGCTTTGCAATATTGCAACCCCAAAAGAGAACGGAATATAAGGTCCAGTTGTGGTTTTACTCTATGATTTCCTTGCTCTTGCTTTGTGTTACTCAATCAACTTATGTGGCTTTCTTTTTTTATCAGGATGATATTAAAGTATTTGATACCCGTGAAACTTTCGATAGGAATAATACCAAAAGATGAGCTCCTCCAAAATTATAATCTGCATGAGGTAATAACAACTTTCCTTTAGCTCTATGAAATTCTCTCCAAGTCTGTCAAAACTTATTTCTCATCTGCGGGTGATGTTATATCTCTCTTAACTCAATTTCTCTGATTTTCCAGTACAAAAAGATTGTGCAAGCTCTGAGAAAGGGTGATCTCAGGCTTCTCCGGCATGCTCTTCAAGAACATGAAGATCGGTATGTATTTCTTCCAACATCTTGGTTAATATAGGTTTTGGGATTGTCAATTGAGTCAAGAGTAGTGATGTTATTGTTAGTCAAGTGATTCAAGTCTCTCTGTCATTGTTATTTGGATTCTATCACCAAACAACTTAATATCGATCTGGACACTCTTTGATCAGGTTCTTGAGGTCAGGTGTGTATCTCGTATTAGAAAAGCTAGAGCTCCAAGTCTACCAGAGACTCATGAAGAAAATGTAAGCAATATTAAGTTATCAATCAATCCAAGATTTTCAGATTACTTTAGTGTTTATAACTCCTATATCAATGTTTCAGTTATATCATTCAGAAGCTGAGTGATCCAGCGAGAGCTCACCAGCTAAAGCTTGAAGTGATTGCCAAAGCACTTAGATGGCTAGAAATGGACATGGATCTCGACGAGGTTCCTTCTGTGTTTCCAATCCCATTTAGTGCTTTTTATTACAACTTAAAATGAATGCTATAAACTCAAAGTTCTCAAACTATTCTCTGCAGGTTGAATGTATAATGACGATCTTAATATACAAAAACCTTGTGAAAGGTTATTTAGCACACAAGAGCAAAGTGGTAGTTCTAAGTAAGCAAGATCCTTTCCCTAAACTAAATGGGAAGCCAGTTGGCTCATAGATATGAAACCTCTCTGCAAATTGTCTTGTTTTTGTATCAAGGAACCCTGTTTAAACCTGAGCATAATCTCATTATTTTTGGTGATAGATTTGTTGATTTTATTTGGCATGAAGAATAGTAATGAGAACATTCAGATTTTCCTTTCTCTTTAGTATATTGTTATAAGTGAATACAGAGAAGTTCAGGGTGATCTTAAACATTTTGAATGATTGTATAGTAAGTAACATTACAAGAATAGTTATTTTATTAATGTATATTAATCTCTGCATAAGAAAAAATTACAAGAATCATTTACTTTGAATACATAAGTGTGATTTCTAAACCGTGTACATATATATTTTCATATTAAAATGTAGTGTTTTTATGTTTTAATAATTATTTTATAAAAAATTTAGTATATATAACCATATATACATATATATATATATAGTTATTACAACATATATTTAATTTGTAGAAATAAAAACTTAAGAAAAGGATATGAACTAAACAATTTTATATAACTAAAATGAATCAAAATCATCCTATTTTTATTTTGATGTCTTTATAAAATTAAATAGAATTTCCGATTGTACATGATAAACATTTTGCAACAATATATTACCATTAGATTCTATCCTAAGCATTGGATAAGTCTATAGTATTAAATGGAGGCTTTTTTTTGTCAAATAAACATTAAAGTTTGTTATATATACTAAAAATTTCATTAGCTCAAAAAAAAATATTAATGGCAAAAATATAAAATCACAAAACAAAACATTATTTGTGGCTTAGAGGATAAGAAATATAGAATTCTACAAAATTTAAAAGATTTAGATAATACCTAAAAATTATCTAAATCTTAAAATCAGTTACAAAAAAAATTTATCTAAATTCTTATGATAATTAAAACAAGTACACTTAAACCCTACTTTATATACCTGAATCTTACTATATATATATATATATATTTGAAAGAAAGGTGATCGATCACTTTTACACAGACTCAAAGATGGTTGTTCATTCTTCTCCTTTAGACTTACCAATAGGCTTTAGATTTGTACCACGTAACGAAGAACTCATTCGCATATTACGTCAAAGGCAGCAAAACGTCGTCTCCAATCATCCTATTCATCACGTCAACGTCTACGACTCCAATCCACAACAACTTTCAGGTTTGTCTCTCTTAATCGATATCTTTCTTTAGTCTTTAGGGTTTCTCGTTCTGTTTAGGTTTTGAACTTTGGTTTCTTTGTATATGAAATAGAGAGATTCGAGAAGGGTAATGATAAGGACGAATGGTTCTTTATGACTGAGAGGATCAAAGTGTCTAAAGGTGGAAAGAACCAGAAACGTGGTAACATTAAAGGATTTTGGGACGCAAGAACAGGTACTGAGAGAATTGATGTAGGAAACGGGTTAATCGGATATATGAGGCAACTAGTTTACAAGGCTGAGAAGAAACCTAACTGTATCACAACTGATTGGAGAATGAACGAATACTGGTTTAATTGTGATAGCAACAACGACAAGGTATGTAATTTTATGTACATATGTTGCTTGAGTCCCAAGTTATTAAGATTTTAGGTTTTGGTTTTGATCGTGAGGTTTGTTTCGGTTGGTGTGTAGGTGGATTATGCTTTGTGCAAGATTTTTGTGACTCCATTGGCAACAAAGAAGAAGAGGAGTAAAACAAATAATCAGACAGTGGAGAATGATCAAGAACATGTTGCAATAGTAGATTATGATGCACAGTATCAAGCACTTATGCCTCAGTGTGATCCGATGATGATGATGACGCAAGAGGGAGAACAACAACAGGAGCAACAAGTTACATGGAGTCCTCTTCTTCCTACTCAGGATCTGCAAGGTCAAGATCCAGAATTGTGGATGGATACAACGGCCCAAATCAATAACATTAATGTGCCTAATAATGACGACTTCTGGAATATGACTGTAGATGAATGGTGGAATAGTTTTGATGACAAGTTTCTCAATATTTAGAGATTATTGGATCTGTGATACATATCATGTAAATATTGATACATTTTTGTACTATAAACTAATCGAACTACGTTTAAAGCTTGATCCCCACAAGGGTACGTAGGCAGCCCAATAAAACGGGTCCAGCTATGATTCAATACAATTTATTCTTTGTTTGTATGAGTATGTTGTCCAAATTTTTCCCAACAAAGCTATGCGATCTATGATTTATATAATGTAAACATTGAAACAAGGATTGACTTCTAAATGATTCTTTTATGTTCTTTGGTTTATTTATCTCGAAACTTAAAAGTTGATTGAGATAAAAGTATGGTTCAATGGAATAACAGAGAAGACACTACAGAGAGACATGAGAAATACTTTAATAAAGACTCAGATATTTCAGGCAGGGAGTGTGGTCTGAATGTTGTAAGGCATTAAGATGTTGAAACCATCAGCAGCAGTTGAGATTATCATTCCCGGAATCTGGTTGTGCCAGTGAAGTTCCTTCAAGTCCTTTTGTCCCTGTTTTACCCCACAATAACGAGGTTAGAGACAAAACATGAAAACAACATCAATCATATAGAATGGAGCTTATGATGCTAGGAGTCAAAATGTTACTTGGTGAACGAA
>OVBA01004462.1:0-12245 GCA_900406435.1 Lepidium aucheri | reverse complement strand
AACGAAGAGAAGTTGAGGAGGCAAGTCTTGAGGTGTGTTGACTTCTTCCTTAGTCTTTGCTTTGAACTCTGCTTCTTCTTCTTCATCTTTCTCTAAAGATAAATCCCATATCCTGTTAATACAACAAAGCCAAGAACAATTAAGATAGTTTTTTAATGGAGTTTATTGGTGTATTCTTTGTGGCTTACGTGAGCTGGTTATCACTGGATGTGACTGCAAGTGTCGAAGCTTCATGAGCACTCCATTCAATTGACGTGATAGGATGCTTATGCTACTCAAAATGTGCCACTCTAGCATCTCCACCCTAGTTCAGGATTCATAAGCTATTATACCAGAATCTGGTGTTAAGAGATTGCTATTGAAGATATAAAGCCAGGGTCTATAACGTACTTTGATCAGTCTAAGATCACGGATAGTAAATGTCCCGTCATCACTCCCTGAGGCCAACATGCAATCAGCCAGCCTTCATGATAGAAGGAAAATTAGGAATGACCATTTGCAAGTAACACAAATATCAAACAGAGTGAGGTTAGACAACATACTAGAACAAGAACCTGTTCCAGGAGATGACATTCACATCTGCGTCATGTCCCTTGAAAGATAATGCAGGTGATTTCCCAATTTGAATATCCCAAACTGCAATACTCCCATCAACAGAACATGAAGCGAACACATTTGCTTCAGCTGGACTCCACTGGAGCAAAGATAAAGAATGTTCAGCCAAAAGTAAACACTACCAACAGACATACAATTTAGCTGCAAAGTGGCAGTTTACCTGCATATCTTCAACACTTGCAATGTGTCCGGCTAACGGAATAGGATCAACAGTGCATGAACCAGAAGCTGGTTTCCACAAGTGAATCATACTCTTGCAGTCCCCTATAGCCAGTACAAAGAAAAATATATTGACTATGTTGAGAAGCATGAAATTGTTTGAGTATTGCAGAACGTTTTGAAAAACAATACCAGAAAGAAGTCTTCCAGCGGGTGCAGGACTCCAATCTATAGCATAGCCTTCATCTTTGTGGCCAGCAAAGTTAACTCAGGGTGCTTGGTTAAGAACGGGTGCTGTTCCATCTTTACCTTCTGTTTCTGATTCCGCTAAAGCATTAAGATGAGAGCTCAAGTCCCACACCTGCCAAGAGACACATATAAACAAACACCCGTTAGACAAATATATATCTTCACAATTTTTGGTTTATATCGCGAAATACAGAACTAATTATCTAGTTTTGGAAATAACAATTAATATTACCTGTACATGGCTAGAATCTGCCCAAGAAACACAAATATGAGAATTTTGTGGCATTGCACGTACACGGTTTACACATCCATGGTGAGCAACCCTGCGAACATGTATACCATGTCGAATATATGTAATCTAACTACATGTCTTGCTCAACAAGTAACTTAATTCAAGCTTATCCCAACATATCAATTGAGAGAGATATTAACTACGAGTACTCTCTTGACTTCAGCGACAAGAGATATGTATAATTAACACAAAAGTTACAACTTAGAAGAATAAAAGATTGCCTGAATATTTGGAGTTTTGGAAGCTTCATCATCGCTTTCCTCATCACTGTCACTTTCCTCATCAACTATTATATGATTAAAATAAATTGAATTTATCCTATTTTTTATTTTGATGTCCTTATAGAATTAAATAGAACTTACCATTGTACATAATAAATATTTTGCAACAATAAATGTCCGATTAGACAGAATGGGATAAATCTATAGTATTAAATGGAAGCTTTTATTTTTTTGGTATCAAATAAACATTAGAGTTGGTTATATATACTAAAAATTTCATGAGCTTAAAAAATGAAAACACAAAGTTATTACTAGCAGAAATATAAAATCAGAAAACAAAAATTTGTTTGTGCCTTAGAGGATAAGAAATATAGATTTCTACAAAATTAAAAAGATTTAGATAATTCTAAAAAAACTTATACGAACAGAAAATGGATTGTATTGAATCATAGCTGGACCCATAATATTGGGCTGCCTACATACCCCCGTGGGGATCAAGTTTTAAACGTAGTTCGATTAGTTTATAGTACAAGAATGTATTAATATTTACATGATATGTATCACAGATCCAATAATCTCTAGATATTGAGGATCTCGTCATTAAAACTATTCCACCATTCGTCTTCAGTCATATTCCAGAAGTCTTCATCATCAGGCACATTAATGTTATTGAATTGGGCTATTGTATCCATCCACAATTTTGGATCTTGACCTTGCAGATCCTGAGTAGGAAGAAGAGGATTCCATGTAATTTCCTGGTGCTGTTGTAGTTGTTCTCCTTCTTGTACCATCATCAGATTCTGTAGTACAATATGTGGCTCTTGATAGTCAATATAACGAGGCTGTTCAACTTCTTCTACAAATACTGATGGATTTGGCCCAAAGTGGCACAATACTCTACCCATCCCCAATCCAGGATCTTGACCTTGTGGATCTCGAGGACTCCATGTAACTTGTAGTTGTTGTTGTTGTTGTTTTCCCTCTTGCATCATCATCATCGGATCACACTGTGGCATAAGTGCTTGATACTCTGCATTGTGATCTACCATTGTAACATCTTCTTGATCATTCTCCATTACCTGATTATCTTTTTTACTATTCTTCTTCTTTGTTGCCAATGGAGTCACAAAAATCTTGCACAAAGCATAATCCACCTACACACCAACCGAAACAAACCTCACGATCATATTAAATCAAAACTTAAAATTTAAATAACTTGGGATACAAGCAACACATGTACATAACATACATACCTTGTTGTCATTGACATTACAAGACTTAAATCAGTATTCATTCATTCGCCAGTCAGTTGTGACACAGTTAGGTTTCTTCCCAGCTTTGTAAACTAGTTGCCTCATGTATCCGATTAACCCGTTTCCTGCATCATTTCTCTCAAGAGCTGTTCTTGCGTCCCAAAATCCGTAATTGTTACCACGTTTCTGGTTCTTTCCACCTTTACACACTTTGATCCTCTCAGTCATAAAGAACCATTCGTCCTTATCATTACCCTTCTCGAATCTCTCTATTTCATATTCAAAAACACCAAAGTTCAAAACCTAAACAAAACAAGAAACCCTAAAGACTAAAGAAAGATATCGATGCAGAGAGACAAACCTGAAAGTTGTTGTGGATTGGAGTCGTAGACGTTGACGTGATGAATCGGATGATTGGAGACGACGTTTTGCTGCCTTTGACGTAATATACGAATGAGTTCTTCGTTTTGTGATACAAACCTAAAGCCTACTGGTAAGTCTAAAGGAGAAGAATGAACAACCATCTGCGAGTCTGTGTAAAAGTGATCACCTTTCTTTCGAATATATATATAGTAAGATTAAGGTAGATATTCATCAAAAAAAATTCAGGTAGATGTATTTGGGGGTTTTTTAATCCACAAATATTTTATTAATTAAGTTAACATTATCTAAAAATTATTTTAAAAAAATTCTGAAAATTGTAAATGATAAATCCTATTATATAAAGTTGGATCTTAAAGTTACACATTAACATGATGATTCTACTTGTCAAAATCCAACGATCAGAAAATTTTCTGTATTTATTTATATAAAAAATAAAAAGATAATCCTAATATTTGATTGAATATAATTATCTAAATATTTTATATTTAATTTAATAAGGACATTAAAATAAAATAAAAGGTTACTTTCGATTTATTTTAGTTATATAATATTGTTTAGTTCATACAATTTTTCCTTTTAACATGTATCTGACATCTTTTATTCTATTATTTTTTACTAACTAAGTTTATATCTATATTAAAAAAGTATAAAATTAAACTATTCTTAATTTCTTAAACAAATGTTTTCAAAGTGATTTGTTGGCGTTGTCAAGGAGAGTAGAAAGTGATTATTATTTTTTCACGTGACAAAATAATTAATTCAAATATTTTGGGCTAAAAACACTGATTTAGTTGAGTTATAGCCTCTAGTTAAAGTAAACCGACATCGGACTCGGTATGATTTGGGATTCTCATTTGATTTTTCCATATTTTTATTGTTTAACAAATAAATAATACAGTATATGTATATATAGTAAAACTAGATGATGTCCGTGCTATGCACGGATTAAATAATATTTGTTTGTTATATTTATTTATTTATGGTTTGATTTGTATGTGTAAATTAATTAAGTAAAAAATATACTTATTTTTAATAAATAATACTTATAATAAAATATATATATATACATATTCTAGTAAATATATTTATTTAAAATTTTGATTGTATATAAAATTTATAAGATATATAATGTCTTTTATATATAACAAATATTATTATTTTTTAATAATTAGTACTTGCAATCAAAAACAATAATCTTTAAAAAAGATTATTACTTATGTATAAGATAAATATTTTTAAGTCGTCTTTCAAGTAATTCAGGGTAATCAACCAATTTTAATCCGAACACATAATCTGGTAGAGGATCTATTGGCAGTGGTTGTGTACATGAAAGAGAAGTTGAAGTTATGAGTAGAAATACAGTAAGCTCGTATTAAAGAGAAGTTGAAGTTATGATTATTTCCACTTGTTCGTATTAAAGTTCTTATCAAAATCTCAACAAAAAGTTTATTTTAAAAAAACTATTGAAAATCAAATCTTAACTGGTTAAAGATTTCTTTTTAAAACCAGCAAAAATCAAATTTTAATTGATCTTTCTAAACCAACAAAAATCAAATTTTAATTGGTTAAAAAATTTTATTTTTAACAAACAAAATCAAATCTTAATTGGTTAGAGATTTTTTTAAAACCAACAAAAATCAAAGCTTAAATGTTTAAATTTTTATTTCTAATTGTATGTTTTTATTGAAATCGAATCAAAAGAAATAATTAATTTTAAAAAATAATTTTATCTAAACAAATAGACAAATTAATGAATTTAAACAAATTACCAACCAAAACAAATCAAGAGATATAAAATCTTCATTATATTGAATCGTTTGAGAATTGTGATAATTGTCTTATGGTGGGTTTTAAATAGATCTTGTTTATTAGTTATCCTATTAGGATTAGAAATATTGTTTCTAATAGATATCGATTAGGATTAGGAATATAATTATTAAAGAGATTAAAATTGTAATAGAATAATTTAAAGATAATCTAAAGATAATCTCAAAGTAGGTGAGATGTAATAATAATAATCAGAATGTAATTAATTAATTAATAATATTTAATGCTATGCTTTTATTATATAAGAGATTTTCATTACATAAAGAATATAAATTACAAAATATTACATACTTTGAAATAGCTTAATTGTAACTCCAATTTTTTAAAAGTTTTATTGAGAATATTTTCTTTTATCAGTCTTACTCAAATCACATATAAAGGCATTAAGCCAGTCTGTTGAAAATATTTCTTTTTTAATATCTATATTTTTTTTTAGAATGATTGAATGATCCATTAAAATGACGAAGTTTTCTATAGTTTTAATTAATCATGCTAAGAAAACCATTAAAATTGATCTCAACTTGTCCTCTGCATAAGTTTGAGCTGTTTTTTTTATTAATGTATATTAATCTCTGCATAAGAAAAAATTACAAGAATCATTTACTTTGAATAATTACATAAGTGTGATTTCTAAACCGTGTAGATATATATTTTCATATTAAAATGTAGTGTTTTATGTTTTAATAATTATATTATAAAAATTTTAGTATATATAACCATATATACACATATATATAGTTATTACAACATATATTTGTAGAAATAAAAACTTGTGAAAGTTTTTTTTATCGTCTAACCGATAAATTAATAGAGCCCAATAAAAGATATGAACTAAACAAATTTATATAACTAAAATGAATCGAAATTATCCTATTTTTATTTTGATGTCTTTATAAAATTAAATAGAATTTCCGATTGTACATGATAAACATTTTGCAACAATAAATTACCATTAGATTCTATCCTAAGCATTGGATAAGTCTATACTATTAAATGGAGGCTTTTTTTTGTCAAACATTAGAAATGGTTATATATACTAAAGATTTCATTAGCTCAAATAAAATATATTAATGGCAAAAATATAAAATCACAAAACAAAACTTTATTTGTGGCTTAGAGGATAAGAAATATAGAATTCTACAAAATTTAAAAGATTTAGATAATCCCTACAAAATTATCTATATCTTTTAAATTTTGTAGAAAATCTATGATTTATTTCTTATGATAATTAACATATCAACGTAGCTTTCTTTCCATGTAAATAAAACCGTTATAATGAAAAACACGTACGATGTTGAGAGACCCAATATCAACATTTCACAAGTCATCTTCGTCATGCAAGATAAAGTTTTTGTCATCAAACATATTCTTCAAGTCATTTTCTTCAAGCACAATAAAGTTATTGTTATCAAACACATTCTGCCAATCATCTTCCTCAGGCGCAACATTGTTAACGTCATTGATTTGGACCATTATATCCATTTTCTCGATTGCAATGATTTTCCCGAAAACGAACAAATTCGAGAATGTCTAAATGAAAGACAATTCAATCAATACTTTCATACTACAATTGAAAAATTAAAAAGAATAAAATGATCCAATTGTTGGAAAATAAAAACAATATCCAGTACTATATGAATAATACAAATATATGAAACTCAAACCAAAAAAAAAAAAGAAAAAGATATGTCTCATAGTATTAATTAAAATAATAATTAAATAAAAATTAATATTTTAAAATATTATATGTACATAATCATCTAAATTAATGCATTATAAAAATATATGTATATTATACAACTCAAATTATCATTTAGATTATATACATGTAATATGAATATACATTTTAATAGAAATAAAAACCTCAAAAGATAGACAAATTAATATAAATATTACATATGCATGTTTTCACACATAATATATATACTCTGTGCATGCATAGTACATACAACCGTCTAATTTATATAATAGTTTATTATGCAATTTATGTGTTATCAATTGAAAAAATATAATGAGAAGTAGGAGGAAAGAAATATATTGCAGGAAAAGAATGAAAAGCCGAAAGAGCAAAAACTTGATTCATTGATTGCATTTGCTGATATGTAGAAGCCATCTTCAAGTTTGTGAAGACTATCACCTATCTTCAAATACATATTTAAGATTCAGTTAGATATTTTTTGGGATTTCCAAATCCAAAAATATTTTATTAACTAAGTTAACATTATCTAAATTATAAAAAATCATTTTTGAAAATTGTAAATGATAACTTTATAATATAAAATAGGTGAAAAGGATAAATATATCTGAAAATTGAATAGATAAATAAAAATAAATTTCGAATTCTTTAATAATATTTTCAACATCCATTATAAATTAGAGTCTTTCAGTTTATCTACAAACCAAGGATCTAAAAATTTCATTCACATTAATAAATAATAAATGTATAATCCCCTAAATTAGTAAATGACTTACTACACAAGAAAGCTATACAAACTTAAGATTTGCGTTTTAAACAAAGTGACCAAAGTTGAGATGGTAAACTCGATTTAGCAAAAAGTCTTTGAAGCAACTCAGAGAAGAGTTGAGTATTCGATAAAATATAGAGAGTAAGAGATAGTAGAGGATGATGTTTAATATTTGATTTCTTAGGTTTTGAAGATAAAGAAATAACCTAAGTATATCATAAATAAAGGGAAAAGGTTTAAAAAATACACTATCTAATTATTATTTGCCAAAATAATATATCAATATTTGCCAAAATAAAGTCTCGACATTCTCTGGTTTAATCGTCTTCGGGAAAATCATTGCGGTCAAAGAACCCATCACCAAAAATTTTGATGATCTAAGAATCCACGGAAAATTTATACTTTTTTGTGAAAATTTATAATTTTCGACAATCGTTACTCTATATATTCTTGTGAAAATCTTATTTGTGATTATCACATACGAGAACATAATAGCTTGCTTATTGTATAGTTTTGAGTTTTTGAGTTTATATTCTAATCAATATAAAGAAAGCAATTCATTAAAACTAAGTGTGTTTTTAAGATATTTTATTTGGTATCAAAGCAAATGTCATGCTTTGATTAGATCGGAGATCAACAAAGAAAACTCAAGTCATGGGTGACGATGTTAAACCAACCAAAAAAGATCCTATACCGTCATTTATGGTATGTCCAATGCTTAATTCAACGAATTACACTGTCTCGTCAATGAAGATAAATGTGCTTTTACAAGTACACAAGGTTTGGGATACAATTGAAATTGGGTTCAAGTGTTGAAGAGAAGATTCACATAGCAACCGCATTGTTGTTCCAGTCCATACCAGAAAGCTTAATTGATACTGCAGATTGGAGAACAAAAGACTAGGAATCTTGGAGCAGAAAGAGTTAAAAGAAGCAAGGCTCCAAACTCTTATGTCATAATTCAAGAGAATGTGATTATCTAGGCTAGATATAAAACTTTATACAAACAAAGAATGAATTGTGTTAAATCATAGTTGGACTTGTTTTATTGGGCTGCATACGTATCCCGTGAAGATCAAACCTTAAACATAGTTCCATTAGTATTTAATATAAGATTCCATGCAGAGAAAGAGAAAAAAAAAGTGGTGGGCTTGAGATCTTCTTTCCTAATATTCGAATCTTCAGATCTCATCTGACTCCATATCTTGAGATTCTTTAACTGGTAGTAAGTTTAAAACTGTGAGAGACCCAGTATCAACAATCCACAAGTCATCTTCGTCATGCACGATGAAGTTTTTGTCATCAAGCATATTATTCAAGTCATTTTCTTCACGCACAATAAAGTTATAGTCATCAAACACATTCTGCCAATCATCTTTCTCAGGCGCAACGTTGTTAACGTCATTGATTTGGACCATTATATCCATTTCCACTCTTAGATCTCGACCTTGTGGATCCTGAGTAGGAAGAAGAGGACTCCATGTAACTTGCTGCTGCTCTTGTAATTGTTCTCCTTCTTGTACAATCATCAGACTGTGTGGCACAATCTGTGGCTCCTGATATTCAACATAATGAGGCTGTTCAACTTCTTCTACAAACACGTCTAGTGGATTAAGCCCAAAGTAGACAACGATTTGGTCCAGTACTCTATCCATCCCTAATTCAGGATCTTGACCTTGTGGATCCTGAGGAGGACTCCATGTAACTTGCTGTTGTTGTTGATCTCCCTTTGGCATCATCATTATATCACAATGTGGCATAATCTGATCAGGTGCTTCATACCCTGCACCATGATCTACAATTGCAACATCTTCTTCATTCTCGACTACCTGATTATCTTTTTTACTCTTCTTCTTCTTTGTTGTCATTGGAGTCACAAAAATCTTGCACAAAGCATAATCAACCTACACACCAACCGAAACAAACCTCACAATCAAAACCAAAAACCTAAAATCTTAATAACTTGGGACACAAGAAACACATGTACATAACATACATACCTTATCGTCGATGCTATTACAAGACTTAAACCAGAGTTCATTCATTCGCCAATCAGTTTGGACACAATTAGGTTTCTTCCCAGTCTTGTGAACTAGTAACTAAATAGATTTTTCACGTGTGAGATCTTATTATTAAGTTGAATCTCAAAATTTACAAACGTATAAATTTCTAAGACATTATTCAAAATATACATTAAGCATTATTTAATAAAAACAAACTCGTGCATCGCACGGGTCCATATCTAGTGATTTATGCTCTTTAGTTTATTTATCTGCAAACCCTAATCAATCGAATATCGACCATCTTTCTTGTGTACAAAGTTATTTGATTTCCATTTTTCTCAGTTAATGGATTTCTGTTTTCTTGGCCCAGTTATGCTCTGAATATATATTCTTGGAAAAACATTACTTAAAATTNATAAAAGTATGGTTCAATGGAATAACAGAGAAGACACTACAGAGAGACATGAGAAATACTTTAATAAAGACTCAGATATTTCAGGCAGGGAGTGTGGTCTGAATGTTGTAAGGCATTAAGATGTTGAAACCATCAGCAGCACTTGAGATTATCATTCCCGGAATCTGGTTGTGTCAGTGAAGTTCCTTCAAGTCCTTTTGTCCCTGTTTGACCCTACAATAACGAGGTTAGAGACAAAACATGAAAACAAAATCAATCAAATAGAATGGAGCTTATGATGCTAGGAGTCAAAATGTTACTTGGTGAACGAAGAGAAGTTGAGGAGGCAAGTCTTGAGGTGTGTTGACTTCTTCCTTGGTCTTGAAGTGATTGCCAAAGCACTTAGATGGCTAGAAATGGACATGGATCTCGACGAGGTTTCTTCTATGTTTCCAATCCCATTTTGTGCTTTTTATTACAACTTAAAATGAATGCTATAAACTCAAATTTCTCTAACTATTCTCTGCAGGTGGAATGTATAATGACGATCTTAATATACAAAAACCTTGTGAAAGGTTATTTAGCACACAAGAGCAAAGTGGTAGTTCTAAGTAAGCAAGATCCTTTCCCTAAACTAAATGGGAAGCCAGTTGGCTCATAGATAAAATCTCTGCAAATTGTCTTGTTGTTGTATCAAGGAACCCTGTTTAAACCTGGGCATAATCTCATTATTCACTTCATTATTTTTGGTGATAGATTTGTAGATTTCATTTGGCATGAAGAATAGTAATGAGAACATTCAGATTCTTTTACAGGCTTGATTTTCCTTTCTCTTTAGTAAATTGTTATATGTGAATACAGAGAAGTTCAGGGTGACCTTATTCATTGTGAATGATTTGTATAGTAAGTAAACATTTGCCACCAATGAATTAAGAAACCAAATGAAGTTCAGGGTAACCTTATTCATTGTGAATGATTATATTGTGAGAGACCACAATATGAATACTTTTAAGGGAAAGAGCTTTCATAAGGAAATTAAGTTCCTTAGGTCTAGACACATTTTCTCTCATCATCCAAGACTTTTGGACACCATGGCTGAGCAAAGATCCCCATGGTGGAGCTTGAGAGACTCCAGATCCTCCACGACATAACACCACCATACCGAGCAAAACCTCCACTAAAGGAAGAGAAGCCTCCAAGAGAAGACACCTTCCAGAGAAGCCATGAAGCCTCACCGAAGAAGATGTCACAAGATCTACCAACAAAAAAACCATCACCACCAAAGCTCTCGATCTAAACCACGCTTTACAACATGACCAAGCTTAAAAGAACAAAGGGCAAAGGGAGAACCAGCTACAAACAACACTAGAGCTGCGAGAGCTTCCTTTGCCACCGGTATCCGAAGATTTCTCTATTTCTACAGTGTTATATGAGGCACCAATTGTGATATTGTTATCTAAATATACATTATACAATTTGAATTGGAATTGTCTTGTTTATTGTTATATTAGAATGCCTTGGTTGTGGCATAACATACGACATTATTGTGAGATTGAGAACATTTTTTGAGAACTTTAATCATTAGAGAGTTTCAAAAGTTAATAAAGAGTGAAACTTTATAATTCTAGTTCTTAATTATGTGTATAATTCAATAGCCAAAAACTCTAGTTGGAATCGAAGGTATCTCGGAAGAAGACATAATTTTAGACATATTCAAACACAAATTTTAAGATTATTTCACTACAAAATACAAAATTAACTAGTACTTGGTAAAGTATACTGATTAGGACTTGGTGAATACCAAACACGTCCATATTCTTCATGACGAATCCTTAACTGATATCCCTCTTCTCCATGACGACTCCAAATAAAGTAATTTTGTTTAAATCCTTGATCCAATAAGTGCTTCCATACCTTAAAAACAGGTCGAATTTTTCTATTCTTGCACCAATTACATGGACAAACAATCTTATTTGGTGAGTTTCGACTTGTGGCAAAGAACATAAACTTACTTAGCCCATGGATGAATTCTTTGGTAAGTTCGCCTGTAATAGGGTCTCGATGTCGATACATCCATTCTCTAGGAGCAGAAAAATTAGAAGACATTTTTTTTGGTAAACAAGAGCCAAAACATAGAAAAATTGAATGAGTCTCTTTGACATTCGATTCTCCTTATATAAGGAATTATTCTTCCTAATCATTGTAGGATTTCCTTTTTTTGGTTAATATTGCAACTTTGATACAAGGATTGTTTTTTAGGAAAATTTACTTAAATAATCTACTTTATTTAATAAACTATTTAAATAACCCAAAATCTTATAAATTACTACAATAACTAGATGATGTTCCGTGCTATGCACGGGTTAGGTAATATTTGTTTGTT
>OVBA01004461.1:0-23459 GCA_900406435.1 Lepidium aucheri | reverse complement strand
AATGTAACATCGCCTTCTCTTGGGATAAAACCAGAAAAATTGGTGGAGCTTCGTGGGTTACTCGCAATTCTAACAGCCTCGTCCTGTTACATGCTAGAACCTCCTTTATTGACATCCACTCTAATACTGAAGCACAACTGCAAGCTTGGCTTTGGGCGATAACCAGCATAGCAAATCTACATATTCCGAACGTCATTTTTGAAGCAGAATCGAAGCAGCTCATTGGTGCTATTTCTCGGCCAAGAGCTTGGTCTTCTTTCAAAATCCAAGCTGACCTTTTGAAGATTGCTCTAAGATCCATTCCCAAATGGAGCCTCTCTTTTGTAGTTAGAAAAGCTAACCTTGGTGCTCACCTCATTGCGAGAAGTGTCACCCTTCAGGATCGATGGCAATCATACATAGCTGCTGGGCCTCCTTCATGGCTCTTAAATGTCTTCAAGCCAAAGGAAATTTTAGCTTAAGCGCCGCTGTTTAATTGCTTTCGATCTTAATATATTGTTTGTATCCCAATTACTCTTATCATTTATTTACCCAGGAATGAATGGTTGAGTGAAAAAAAAAAGCTACATAAATGTAATTCACATTATGAATCCAAACCCCAAAGAAAAAAACGAATATGATTGGTACCAAAAAAGATGGGAATAAGAAGTAGCAGTAGTCCCAATTATAATTTCTTCAGCCATTAATGACTGTATCCGAAGTTAGGCACCTTCCTTTAAATAACCATTACCAAAAAACCATTAATAAATTCAACTGTTTCCATCAATGCTTATGTCTATTCTTCTTCTTCCTTGCACTAAAGCTTTGATCTTTTATTTAATTTAACTCATCATTTTTCCATTTCTGCATGCAAGTTTTATGATTTAGATAGATATTACCCAAATCTTGTCATGCTTTTTTCTTAATTTGGCAATTCTCATGAGTTGATTTGGAGACGATTTTGGTTGCCGACACGAAAGGTTTGTTCTTGACTTGTGTTTTTATTTTATTGGATTGTCTTCTTTTGGTAGATGAACAACTCAAAGACGGAGCTAACAAAGTTTGTATTTTTATTCACACTATTATTTTATTTTGTAATCTCTATTTGATCTTTTTTTGTCATGTTTGTAGCTTAACTATTTAAAGATTTTCGATTTCTATGCATTCATGTCTGATTTTTTCCTTTTCTTACATTGCAGAAGAAGTAGCTAGAACACAAAACAGCTCAAATTTTGTTTGGTGAGAAAAATCTGAATTAGCGAACCAATAAAATATTAATTGGTTGATTTGTAATGCCCAAGTTGGTCTCTCTTCTTTCTTCTTTTTTCTTTCAAATCCTACTTGATTTCTTTGTTCTTTAGGATTCAAACCCATATATAAATCTGAAGTGGATTTACATAACCACCAGAGAAATCATTTTGTAGAGCATTGTTGGTTTGTTTGAATTTCTTGGTGTGGAAATGGTGGGAAGTATTGAGGCCAAGAGCCTGCAATCAAACGGGTCTGTTCATCACAATGGTCTTAATTTGGAGGAGAAACTTGATGAGTTTCGTCGTCTTTTGGGGAAGTCTGATAAGGATCCGTTAAGGATTGTGAGTGTTGGTGCTGGTGCTTGGGGAAGTGTTTTTGCAGCACTTCTCCAAGAAAGCTATGGAAGTTTCAGGGATAAGTTTCAGATCAGGATTTGGAGAAGAGCTGGTAGAGCTGTTGATAGAACAACTGCAGAACATTTGTTTGAAGTGATCAATTCAAGGGAAGATATATTGAGGAGACTGATAAGGCGTTGTGCTTATCTGAAATATGTTGAGGCAAGGCTTGGTGATAGGACGCTTTATGCGGATGAGATATTAAAAGATGGGTTTTGTCTTAACATGGTTGATACACCACTTTGTCCTCTTAAGGTTGTGACAAATCTGCAGGAAGCTGTGTGGGATGCTGATATTGTTGTTAATGGATTGCCTTCAACTGAAACACGTGAAGTGTTTGAAGAGATTAGTAAGTATTGGAAAGAGAGAATAACGGTTCCCATTATTATCTCTCTGTCAAAGGGTATTGAAACTGCTCTTGATCCAGTTCCTCATATCATAACTCCAACGAAAATGATCCATCAAGCAAGTAAGCTTCTTCTACTTGATTTTGCTCCCTTTGTATAGAGTCTATTGGCACATTCTTGTTTAGATTTCTGAAGTTAAATCTCAATTTTGTTGTTTATGGTAGCTGGTGTGTCGATTGACAATATCCTGTATCTTGGTGGACCAAACATTGCTGCTGAAATTTACAACAAGGAATATGCGAATGCTAGAATCTGCGGAGCTGCAAAATGGAGGAAACCACTGGCAAAGTTTCTAAGACAACCTCATTTTATTGTTTGGGATAATAGTGATCTTGTGACACATGAAGTGATGGGAGGTCTCAAGAATGTGTATGCCATTGGAGCTGGTAAGTTTCTGCATTTGCACAAGGGTTTGAGTGATTACCTCGGGGTTTCACACTTTTATGTTTCTCCGTTGTGTGTTTTCAGGAATGGTAGCAGCGCTCACTAACGAGAGTGCTACAAGCAAGTCGGTGTATTTTGCTCATTGTACATCTGAGATGATATTTATAACTCATTTACTAGCAGAGGAGCCTGAGAAACTTGCAGGGCCTTTGCTAGCTGACACTTATGTGACCTTGTTAAAAGGGCGTAATGCATGGTACGGTCAAATGCTGGCAAAGGGGGAGATAAATAGAGACATGGGTGATAGCATAAGCGGGAAGGGAATGATTCAGGTATTCAATCCTAAGTGTAAACACTCCTTTTTCCATGTTTTGATGTCTGTTTGCTTATCATGAACTTGGAATTCTTGTTAAATAGGGTGTTTCTGCAGTGGGAGCATTTTACCAATTGCTTAGTCAGTCAAGCTTAAGCATATTGCCCTCTGAAGAGAAGAAACCTGTAGCTCCAGTCGAATCATGCCCTATCTTGAAGACACTCTACAAGATACTCATCACACGGTAAGTATGAAATTTGAAAGTTTATAATATTCCAAAAAAGTTTGAGCCTTGGTCACTCATATTTGGTATCACACGATGTGGACATTGTGAGGCATTGACTCATTAGAAACTTACTCCGTGGACTCTCTAATGAGTCATGTTCAATTTTGCAGAGAACAATCAACACAAGCTATTCTGCAGGCATTACGGGACGAAACACTGAACGATCCCAGGGACCGTATTGAGATTGCACAAAGCCATGCATTCTACAGGCCTTCCCTGCTTGGTCAGCCTTGAGTAGTCAGTCATGAAACTTATTGGATCTGATTTCGAAGAGATACAACATGAAAGCTGCAGATGCTGCTTTTACACATTATAGCTTTAATGAGAAGAGGGTAGCTTCACATCTGTCATGTCTTAAAATGGATCCTGATTTACTCGCTGAGTCGATACAATCCTTGTATTCTATTCTTTTCTTGTGATCAATGAGCTTTGTTTTCTCATATAGTTTAGTAGAAGAAATAAAAACACATTTTTTTTCTAACAAAATATCAACTTCATTGCAATAAGCTTTCTACATAGGAAATCCTGAAACACTGCACTCTAAAGCCAAGCACAGTCCGTATATTCATACCATAGAGTCAAAGAACACACAGGGAGGACTGTTCTGTAAGGTCTAATGTTAACTATACCAGTGAGATCGGTTACGACTTCATTCCATGCACCGTACAATAAGTTAGCTAGGCTTTAGTAGCCTGGTTATTTGTTGCACCAGATCCTCTTTCTTGAGCTTATAATAGTGCGTTACTTTCAGCGCCTTTCCTATGCTTCGTAGTTCCTTTCCTGTCTTTTTCTTTAATTCACTTGTTGATAATGATATCACTGAGTCGCTCACAATATGTCCATCACTCTGGCTGCTACCATCTTTTGATTCCAACAATGAATCTGCATGCTGAATAGGAACACTTGAACCCCTGATGATCTCAGATGACTGGTCTGAGTTTTTAGTTGCATTAGTGTTAATCTCCCCAACTTCACCTCGTACATTCTGCTTTGTGTTTCTGATTAAACTAGTGTTCATACCTTTACTATCTCTCTGCCTCTTCTTTGTTAGGACTAACCCAGGATTCAAAAGTATGTTATTCTCTGCCTTTCTTCTTGCCTCAGTAAACAAGTTTATGATCAACTCGTCTTTAACAACAGCCTTCCCAGCTTCTGGATGCGATTTTTTGCTTCTCTCGTCGCATGCGTTTTCTCTGCCTTTGTCTGGTTCATCACACAGTTCTAAGAGAGACTCTGTAGTAAAAGGTTCAGAAGCAGTTTCAATGTCTTGTAAGCTATTGCTTCGCTCATGATCCTTCAATGCTTCTCCATCTTCATTCGTAGCATTTGCCTTTTCTCTCACCTGCTCTCCACTATCTAAAAGCAATGTACCTCCAATATTCTCACTGCTTACAGTAGATGAAGATTTAGTCTCGAGGGCTTGTTTTATAGGATCAGACACTTGGGTAGTAACCAAGGATGAACAAGAATGTTCTTCAGCTTCCTCAATCTTGCTTGCTATAACAGGACTAGAAGTGGTCTCTGCGTCTTCTGCAACCTATCCGTCATTGAAGACACACAGCATTATACTACAAAACATCCGAGCTGCTCAATTAGGTGCATGACAATGGTTTCAGAAAAGAAGAAATCTATACAGACCTCAACTGTCGGTGGATCATACAATGCCGTCTCCTTAGGCTTCAACTTTGTTTCGGTGTCTACTTCTTCAATGTCGTTACTAGAATCTCTGGTCTCAATAGTCTTAGCATCGCTAATACTAGATGTATTTTCATCCTCATCGAGAGCCGATTTTGCAGAACTTGTGTCAGCATCTGGAGGAATAACATTGAGAGTCTTGTCCTGTAGAACACATGCCAAGTTACACCTCAGTCTGTAAAGTATAAAATCAAATCAAAATCAAGTCTCTTACCGAATCAGAAGTATCATGCAATTCACCACTTCCACTAGAAGCCATATCATTTCGAGGCGAAACCGAAACCGAGTCCTTGTCAAGCTCATGGAATTCAGCATCTTGCTTCTTCTCGTTCAATAACCGCCACACTAGCACACAGTCTCTTTCATTCTGGAAATTCTCCTCGAGCACATCTAAAAACCAATAAAATCCCAAAAAAACAACAAACGATTGTTCTCAAAAAGAATCACATCACAGCGAATATAAAAAATAAACAAATCCACAAATACCTGTTCTAAAATCAAACCAAAATTCACAACTACGTAGGGTTTGCTTCCGGAAAGTATCCTCTTGCACAACTAAAAAAAAATGCATCAGTACGAAACAAGAAGGAAACAAACAGTACAAAAAAAACACCACAAAAATGTCACAATTGAGCCAACCAAAATTACCAAATGGCGGACCCCAGAGATCATCATCGTCCATAGTGGTAAAGGTGAAAACGATAAGCCACAAAATTCATCCTGTAAACATACATTATTCACCACATTTTCAAAATTCGAAGCAACTCTTACTAAAAGAAGTAAACAACATAAATTCAAAAAAAAAAAAAATCAACATGAACAGTAAATGACTCGAAACCATACCGGAAAACAAATTAAAGCGATTCATCATCGATCTTCAAAAAGAAAAGCGTTTTTCTAGGGTTTGAGAACAAGGTCGGCGAGAGAATTGAGAGAGAAAAGAGATGAGTGAGAGAGAGTGAGAAGAAAGAGAAAAAAAAGCTGGCAAATGAAAGCGACGAACAGTCTGCAATATAGAGTAGAGTGTAAAGAGAGAGAAAGGTCGGTTTAAACGGTGAACGGGGAAGGCTACAAATGGCTAACCAAACGGTGGCGCGTGGAGTCAAACTCACTCTTTTCCCGTTTAGCCGTTTTATAATTTGTACGGACCACAAAATTCTACCGACAATCTAAACCGTCTGATTATTTGACTTTTCTTTGACCTTAGTCTTCGGACAAATGTTATTAGTGTTCTCGTACTGTAGTGATCTGATTATGGCTTTTTAATCCAACGGCTAGGAACTTTCAATGGCAAAATCGTAATAAAAGTGAAGAACAAGGGGACCCACGAAACTTCGACGATTTTTTTTTTTTAAGATATTGAACTTGACAAGTGAGAATGACGTCCGTAGGGTTATTGCTTTTCCAAAGTAAACAAATTTACTTTCTAAAAGTGTTTGGCAAAGTTGGTATGCTTTATAACCTTTTTATGATTTAACGTTTTAGTTACGTGCATACAGCTATATTTATATACATTGATTAAAGATACGTCAGACAATATTCTAAGATTCGATTTGTTTTTAATCCATAAGCTCGACTCTTTAGTGACTAGATTCGTTTAATCTTAGTGTTGATACTTTACACATTGATTAAGATAAGAATTTGCCGTAGTAGTTCCAATAAGCAAAAGAGAAAACATAAATATCTGAGATTTAACCAAAAATAGATGAACAGAGAAACGGTACTCAGGCAGAATTGGAAGAAGGAAGAAGGTCATAGCCATCGTGATGGCTATGACAAGACTCGACGGGTATGCATTTGACGATAACGGCTACGATCACGCTCACTGATCCTATCAAGATTGATAATAACCAATGTTGCCAGCTCAGTGGAACTGTACTAGCAAATGCTCCAAGAAACTCTATTATGGTCACTTGAAAGATTATGGTAACTGTCATTACGCCTGTGAACACCCAGCTCTTGAACATTCCTGTGAATACGTTTATCTTCTCTATTTCACGGCTATTGATCTCATTGAATACCTGTTTTTACATTACTTATAATGATGTTACTTATTCTTTGTGTAAGAGTTGAGTTAGTCTTTGTTCTAACAGTGTTACCTGGCAAAAGACGAACGAGTTGAAGAGAAGTGTGTTAAGAACAGCTGTGGAGTCAGGGCCATCGAGTTTGAGAAGAGATTTGCCTGCGAAATTGAGAACTCCCAAGACTATTAACTGGTACACGCTTTGACCCATGATGTTTCTCCACATGGTTTTGGTGATGAAGCTGGTGTTTCTAGTGATTGGTTGACGTTTCATTAAACCGTCATTGGGAGGTTCTGTTGCTAGAGCCAGTGCACCGAGTGTGTCCATGATCATGTTAACCCAAAGCAGTTGCACAGCAGTGAGTGGAGCAGATCCTGGAAGAAAAACAAAAACCGAAAGAAAGGGCTATTATATAAGACCAAACATCAGAAGAAAGATGGTGTTTGAGTGTTGTTTGATAGTACCTGTGATGCAAGCAGAGAGGAAGTTGGTGATTAGAGCAACGACATTAACAGTTAGCTGAAACTGAACAAACTTCTGAATGTTTATATACACAGCACGTCCCCATTTAGCCACATTTACTATTGTTTTAAAGTTATCGTCCATTATGATCACATCAGCATTCTCTTTCGCCACCTGCATGTTGGGAAATTAACACAGAGATGAAAGTTTGATCTCGGTTTCTCTGATTAACCAAACCAGGAACACAAAATAATTACCTCTGTTCCAGCTATTCCCATTGCAAGACCAATGTCTGCCTCATGCAGTGCAGGAGCATCGTTTGTCCCGTCCCCAGTCACTGCAACTACCTCTCCAATTTTTCTTAAGTTGCTGACTAAAGTATGTTTGTCCAATGGCAACGATCGAGCCATTACCTGACAACAGGAACAAAGACTTTTATAGATACTTCTAAAAATTGAAATAGACATGTGAACAAGAATTATTCCTTCTATCTACCATAAGTTCAACGAACCTGAATATCGGGGATGATGGCCCTCATTTCATGTGGAGACAAATCCCGAAATTGTGAACCTTCTATAGCTAAGCCTCCTTCAGTAAAAATGCCACATTCCTTTGCAATTGCTTTAGCAGTGCTTAAGTTATCTCCAGTGACCATACGGACTGTGATTCCAGCAGCTTGACAAGTTTGAACTGCTTCCCTAACACCCGGACGTACTGGATCCTTGATTCCAACAACTGCTACCATTGTATAGCCTTCATCAGGGAGATCTCCACTGGGAGCTTCATCTAGATCTTTGTAAACCAAGCAGAGAGTCCTCAGAGCCTCTGAGGCAAACCTCTCTATAACATCAGAGATATTCGTGATACGCTCTTCAGTTAGTGGAACGGTTTCTCCATTTGAATCCACAACATTCTCGCACATTTTCAACACTATTTCTGATGCACCTTTGCAGAAAGCCCGTGTGGCACCTCCAGGAAGAGCAATAAGAACAGACATTTTTTTCTTGTCTGAATTGAAAGGCTCGATCTTGAGTATCTTATGCTCCTTACGCTGTGTGGCAAAGTCACCACCTAAAAGCAAACCAAATTCGAGTATTGCTCTTTCTGTCGGGGATCCTAAGATCTGAGTGTTGCCGTCTTTATCCTTAACAACTTCAGAACCAGTGTTCTGAAAGATGCCCTGTAAAAGAATACTTTGAACTTCTTCTGGAAGTTCCAACTGAAAGCTTTTCCTATTTCCCTCTTGCACCTCCTGAACCTCATCACAAATCCATACTTTGTTGACCACCATGTGGTTAGTAGTTAAGGTCCCAGTCTTATCAGTGCAGATGCACGTAGAAGAACCCATAGTCTCACATGCAGCCAGATGCCTCACAAGTGCCCTGTCATTCATCAGCTGTTTCATAGCAAATGCTAAACTTAAAGTCACCGCCAATGGCAAACCCTCGGGTACAGCAACGACAATGATCGTTACAGAAATTGCAAAGTAGTCAAGTAGCTTCAATGCATCTTTAGATGACCAATTGGTGAAGCTCCCAGACGCTGCTTTCTCCAAGACAAACCGAATGCACAATACCACAAATGTAAGCACAGCGAAGCTTAAACCAATCTTACCAATTATTGTTGCAACCCCGTTTAGCTTCACCTGCAGAGGAGTTTCATCTTCTCCACCATCAACCAGCGTTTCCATTAACTTTCCCCACTCAGTCCTCATACCAACTGTTGTCACCAGCATTTTTGCAGAACCGTTTTGAACTTTGGTTCCTGAAAGCAGAAAAGGCTTCTTTTTATTCACAAGTGACGGTTCACTCTCACCAGTTAAGCTTGACTCATCTATTTCTAAGTTGTATCCGGATATAAAAATCCCATCAGCTGGGACTTGATCTCCTATAGATAGATGAACCACATCTCCAACGACCAAGTCATGAATCAGGATCTCTTGTCTGCTCCCATCTCTGGTGACTTGAACAATAATCTTTTTCTTCTCACGATCCAAGTCTCTGAACTGCAAAGATTGTTTATAGTCACTGATCGCAGTAACCATGACCACTAAGATTATACTTAGCAAAATCCCCGTCCCATCATATAATCCCTTTGGAAATCCTTCTGTGGCAACACCCACACCAATTGATACTGCACCGCAGATCATAAGGATGATAAGGGTTATGTCGTGGAACGCTTCCCAAACAAACATTAAGAAGGATCTGGCTGGTTCCTCAGTGTAACGATTTTCTCCATAGATCTTTTCCCTAGTGGGCACTTCACTAGAGCGAATGCCTTCAGAGAGAGATACAGATAATTTCTTAGCAATTTCTTCAACCCCACCCTTGTGTATCAGGCTCTTAGTATCATTTTTGCGAACCATAGATGCAACTTCATCTGCTTCAATAGAAAATCCAGCTTGCTTAACCTCATCAGTGAGCTTGTACTCCGGCCTAGGAGCAGCTAATGAAAACAATAAGAAAAGAAATACGTTACACAACTACATAAACCAAGGCCCCTTCATTTTGGTAAATCATGCATCTCTCTTAAAATATAGTTGTATATCTTACCATCAATGAAATGAAGAGCTGCCTTTTGAACATAAAAAGCAACTCGGATCTTTTCCTGATTATGAGGAAAGAAAGTGAGCTTACATATAAATCACCATATAAACATGGTAATCCTTGGTCATACATGAAATTGAAGAAAGAACAAATGGTATCTGCGGTACAATCAACATAATCAGAGAAACATTGACCATCCGTTACTATATTAATTTCCATTTTGCTTATCAAAGAAAATCTAACTGCTAAAAAGACATAACGGTTGTTATTCTCCTCACTAAATAACCTTTTAAAACCTGAGCTAAGAATGTAACTGCAATATCCTTTAATGTATAGTTTGGTTATAAAACATGTTTCTTTATTAAAAAGGATGAAGAATTTATTTCATTTCAATGCATGAAAAACAGACCAAAAGGATAAGGAAAGAAAAGATCATGAGGTCATATCAAAGAGAATCCCAAAAGATGTTTTTTTTTGTTTGGTTTGTGAAGGTGGGGACTTTAATGGTTTCAGAACCTTATGCGAAATTTCATGGCAACTTCCTTGAGCTAATAAATTTCAATCTGACCATAAAGATTTTGAAAAATCAATTGCAATCAAGTAGTCAAAGAGACTGTGGTCCTAGGACAATAAGTCAAAAAACTATATAATATGTATAAAATCAAAAGTTGAATTTTAAGGATTTTAAATCAATATGGAGATGGCTATAGTGGCTAAGAAGAGTTAAAACTAAAAAGAGTCAGACTTTTGCTGGCCTCTCAAATTGGCTCATACTCCTAATAGCGACAAGAAAGTATCCATTTTGTAAATACAGTAGAAGCAGCCACTAAAGCCATGACACAGCTTGAATTTTCATGTGTATTAGATGATTTACACATAGCATTGAATAAAATACACTTAGGATCTAAGAGATAACATTAAGTTGGCTGAATTTGTGGAATTAGCTTAGTATAATTAAAGACTAACTTCTATGAATATAAGAAGAGAAAAATAAACAATTATATATAAAAAGATAAAGCTTCACAAATAAATTTGGTGAAATATCAAAGCAAAAAAGATGATTGGCCTTTGAAATTATAAAAGTAGAACCTTTTCATTGGCCATCAATGGCAGAAAAAGCCTAAAACGGTCAGTGATTAGAGTCTCTCTTTAACATTTACCCAATAAAGGAAGTTTTCTTTCATCAAAATACAATGAAGAAAAGAAGTTTCCTAAAAAGTTTCTGTCAGAGTAAAAAACCAATCGTTCTTCAGAAATTCAAAATCACAAGTAAGGATATAGAAGCAAACTCGAACCTGGATCTGTTCCTTCTTATTCTCGTTTTCAACGAGTTTATCGAGATTAGGAATGTTACGGAAACGACGAGTACGATTCTTCACGATAGAGACGGCAGACCTCCATTTTTGCCGTGCCTCAAGCGACGGATTCTTAGGTTCAACCTCGAAATCTCTAAGTAAATTCGACATTTCTCAATCTCTCAATCTCTTTAACTTTCTCGTTAACGGTGAAAAAAATTTCGCCGGAGCGAAGCAAGTGAGAAGAAAGAGGACTCTGAGTCTGAGACTTCGTTAGAACTTGCCTTTTATGGATTACCCAAACCCGGTCCGAATTAACCGGGTCATATACTCGGGTAGGGCCCATAAATTCGAATTTATTATTCGTAACTCGGATAATTGAGGGGACCAAACAAATGACCCGACCCGAACCAATATTACCTCCACAAATATGCTTTGCGATATTTTTTGTGTCTCTCAATTGAAACCTTAAATATCTAAACCTTTTAATTACAAGATGTTACAATATGTATCTAAACGATTCACTGAGATTTATGTTATCGAGAGTGATTAAATAAATAATGTAGTGTGATTTATGCAAACATAGTTTTACGATGATTTGTCATTTTCCTATTTGCGTCTCTCAATTTGAAACCTCAAGATCTATGCTTTTTATTATTTTTTTACTGTTATCTCACATGCATAAACTAATTCACAATTACAAATTTATGTTTTCGAGTACAAGCATCGTGAACGAATCAGAGCGATTGGCGCTGCTATTGTCGGAATTTTTGTTACGTAAAGAATTTTTTTTTTTCCTCACTCTTAGTTTTAGGTGTCTCTCTAAAACCTTACATCGAGATTTCTTGTATAACCCAGACATTGTGATATTGTGAGCAATCAGACTTCTTGTCGGAGTTGGGCCTCATACTCCTTCTTCGGCCTATTTAACATGTCAAATGTGGTTTCGGCCCAAATTTCACATCAGCCCATCATAGTGCTTACCCCCAGTTCAAACAGTTATGAAGAGGTCAAATATTGTTATCTCAAGAGTACTCATCTGTGAAACATGTAGTAGTCAATATAAAGCTCCCTCAAAAATGACCATTGCAATGACTGTTACTCTCATGGCACTTCTTTACCATTGCAAGAAAATTCATAGAAAGAAAAAGACGAGAAACAAAAGAGCTTATGGAGTGAATAACTCACGGCTTCAAAGAGTGTGACATTGTTGATTCAAGCTTGTGTAACCAGTTAACGTATTGATCCTGCTCTTTCTTGTTCAAATGACACAAGAGGAAATTCGTTAGGCCTTCACTGATTCCCTTGGATATTAGGTATTGCTTCAGTGCATCCTGTAGTTTGGGATCTAATTGCCTAAAGAAAACAATAACAGACAAAACAGCATTGGTCATTGAAATTGAACATATGCAGAAGCCAGAACAAGAAGCAAAAGTGAACTAATGCTTTAAAGTTTGCTTCTTTGTAGTAATACAGAACAGCTACTCCGAGAAGCAAAAGTAAACTAATGCAGTAAAGTTTGGAGGAAGCAATCAAGAATAAGTCAGGATTATATCTAGATTTTAAACAAGTGGCATAACGTGCACTTCATACTATGAAATTAATGAATTTAGGAAGATATGATTTAAGTAACTTAAGAGATTGATATGAGCTCCACCTACCAGTAAGGATCAAGTGATTTTTACCTGAACAACTCCTCTCCATAAGTAGAAGGACGAGCAGAAACTAAAGAGCGGATAAAGCACGCTTTCTCGATATCAAAATCAGAACATCCAGATTCTGTTTCATAAACCCGGAAATCTAACTGCAAGATAGAGCTTAATCCAGGCTTTTTGATACATACTTTGGCCACAGCTTCCCTGGGAAACACTGTATCAGTTTCTATTATAGGTTCTTGTTGCAATAGAGCTGAGACCACAACTTCCTCGCCTGAATCAAAGTGTTTACTCAGAACAATATCTTGGCTTTCCGGAGAATCCCAATCCAATTTGAAGCTTCCTACAGAACCGGTCTCAGCTTCCTAAGTTCAGGAACAAAGCATTATCATACATATATCTATTGCACTCTACTTAACACTCAAGCCTATGATTCATGTAGTCCAACATCAAATTCGCCCATCTGGAATATATTGATTTCACAAATCTAGTAACATGAAATTGATATCAACAGAGTCTGATCGAACTAATGTTGATACCATTGATCGAATTCAACTGAGGTTTAAAGAGCCACAAAGAAGGAAGAGGAAGACACAATTACCTGGAAACGAGGGTTGGAGATCTCGTGACGAATTTCAGATTGGAGGATCTTCAACAAAACGCTATCTTCAACAATTTTTAAGCCTCGTTTCAGAAGTGAATTCATCTTCTTCATCTCTCTCTCTCTCTCTCTCTCTCAACTCTTTCGCCGGATTTGTCTGCCGAACACAAAAGGAAACCAAATCGTTCAAAGCCGGTGAGGTTCGGTTTTATACTGTAAATTTCTAACCGAAAGAAACCATACCATTTACTCGGTTAACTGGTACATTTTAAAAAGTAAAACAATTCTTTTCTCTTTTTTTTTCCTTTGGTCGGGAAAAGTGAAAAGATTCGGTTTAACTGTATTTGCTCTACAGATTTCAATAAACCTATAATTTATTGAACATACGATTCGGTTTAATTTATTGCATCGTGGACGAGCAATTGGTGCCACTGAAGTTATACAATGAAATATATGCCACTGAATTTTGTCTTTGTACTAATTAATGCATATGTTATATCCAGTTTATAACCAAGAGCCAACCGGAGAAGCTACAATTCCTCGTCAAAAATACAGAACTAGGATAAATAAATAAAAACTCAAAAGCTTCGAGCCACCTTCTCGTACAAGTCACGAGGCCAGTTCCGGTGCGTGTTGCTTGCAAGAAACCCAGCAATCTGCACAAACCAATCAAGTTTCATGACTTGGTATTGTAATAGACTTAACCAAAAATATGTGTTTGTACATTTATGTACCTTGGATCTCATTGCACGTATCGATCCATCAGTGTCGGGTACGTTGTCCAAACACGTCAAAGCAACTTTGAGTAGATCAGGAACACAAGTCTGGAAGTAAGGAGATGCGCTTTGGAACACATCAGCGCTTGCATCAGGCATCCTTGGATCAAGATGAAGGAATGGAAGTTTTGCAATTTCCCTCAAAGCATCCAAATGATTGCCTTGTTTACCCAACTTGTGGATCGAAAGTATTGCCTCGAGCTCTCTTAGAATGGTTTCTTGTTCCATCACGCGTTCTCTTTCTTGGAGACTGAATGGCAGAATAAAAACAAAGCCCTTGAGCACATTTTCAACTTGAACCGAAGTAGATTTCTAGTTTGCAATAACATACCTGACTTCAGGGTAATATTTAAAAGTCTGTAGGACATCATTCCCCGCGAGAATAAGCCCTGATGTTCGGCTTTCACCATCCAACCTTCCACGGGCGAGAGAACATATGGCTTCAGATAGACACTTGTTTATAGTCTCCAAGGCAGCGGAAAATGCGCCCACTCTCTTCTGTATCTCTATGGACTGAGAAGATGGAAAACATGATGAAAACCTTTAATAAAATACTCAAGCTCCAAATAATGTTAGATAAGAAGTTACTTACTTTGTCATATAATCCAGCTTCTTGACATTGGTGTGCAGCTTCGACCAAGAACTGCTGTCTCAATCTAGAATCAGGGAAAAATCTTCCAAGCTGACCTTCTTCACCTGAACTTCTTGCTCCAAGCAAAAAGTAAATACCACCTTCTCGCAGCAAAATCTCAGTCAGTAGCTGCTTCAGCATTAAGTTTCTTTGTCTCTGTTGATCCGTATTACTTCTTCCAGACCAAGCTAATTGTCCCCCACCTACAGTGGCAGCAGCTTGTGCATAATATTCTACCGCCATCTGGAGGTCTCCATGATGTAAAAACATTGACCCATATTGCCTAATCATGCTAGATGCCTCAGCATTAGAATCCATCACACTTAGTTTGTGGCCAATACCAGAGCCTTCAGATAAAACGGAATGGTCCACTAGTGATATAGCTAGATGAACAGCATCAATATTATACACTCCATTTTCTGCTTCTTGGGATAAGTGCATGATAGCAGGCAGCAACTGAACGCTAAGAAGCAAAACATATGGATATACCAAGGGGTCTTTTCCATTCTTAGTGTAGTATGAAGGCTCAAATTTATTGAGATAAGCCTGAAGATCATCTAAACTGTACGGCGCAAGGCCATCATTCAAGACCACAGATGAAGATCCACCAGTGACGTCTCTTATGCATGACAATTTAAACCATAAGAAATCTTCAATCGTGTTGAAGACAGTAGACAGATCCCTCAGTATGCGCTCAATTTGCCTACGCGAACCAGAAATAATAGTGTAGAGTAGAAGTTTCTTCTTGTCATATGCAGTTCGACCCAATCGGTCACCCATTCGTAGCATTTTCTCACATTCTTCTGATGCAATAGCTGCAGACTCTGCAGACACCATACCATCTGCGGTAATCCACTCTGTAAGCTGCAAATAGGAAATGCAACGAAAGATCTGATTCCAAAACTCTTGTATAATATATTAAGATCTAAAGTACACATACCAGTGGGGCAAATTGCTGAGATGAACGAGTTGAGCGAGCAACTTCCTTAGCCTCCTCATAATACCCAGTTCGCAAGCAAAAATATATCTGTGGTTTAAGAGATAGATATCACGCATTATAAATCTTTATATCTCAATCATATGGTCATGAAAAAATTTACAATTCAAAGCAAGCGGGAAATGATTCAAAACCTGTTGCCAAGTAGTATCAACAGGAGGCTGCCTACGAGCATCAGCTGAATCGAAATCTAAAATTCCATAGTCTCTCAAACGAATCTGCACAGTATAGGAAGCAAGAAATAAGAAAGCTGAATAGCCTTATGAACAAGTTCTGCTTGATATGCTCTTTGAAATCTGGACACTAACCCGAAGGAAAGCACGGATTCTTTGCAAATTTCCAACAGATCCACCAAGAGCAGCCTAGTGTAGGATAAAAAAAACAAGATACATGTCAGAATGATTACCAACACTCTTGAAACTAGCTTTCAAAGATCATGGAACCTTTTCAGATAGCATCAAACCATTTTTGAAGTAGAGGGAAACTAAAATATGCATTGACATAAATATCCTAGCTGTTAATATTAAGTATACCAAAAACCAATAAGGGGACATAGATGAATACTTGTGTAGGGTGACTTTGAATTGTGTCCATTATAAATTTCTCATGCCCACGTTGTAAATGATGTCTTGCACCTATAGCGAGAGACATCCTCTTTGAAACACCCTGTCGAACTGCTGAATCTTCACCTGTCATTGTCTGCGAAAAGTTTATCAACAATCAGAATCATTTGCGTGAACTTTTAAGAAAGACAAAATGATGCTAATAGATCTTAGAAAGTGGTCGGCTGGAGGATATAGTTTCTGGTCAAAAGATTACCTGAACAAGCTGCCATATTTTCTGCATGTTGACTGATTTTCCACGAGTTACCTCAGCACCAAGAGAATCACAAGCCTCCTTAAAACACAAAGCGGGCTACACAAAATTACAAAATGGGATCAATAGAGGGCACACCTAAACAACCGATATGAGGGTAAACAGCTTTATTTACTGCTACATGAAAGGTAGAGTGCATACCAAAAAAATAAACTATAACAATTTAGCTTGACTTCTTAAAGTAGTTTAGAAAATATATATATATATATATATATATATATATTTGCAGCTACACCTATCAATAGGATTTCAAGTAAAGTGAACCAGTACTAAGTTTTTACACAAGGTATAGGGGATCCTTACTCTAAAAGGCAAGCCTCGTTCTCTTGAATTGTTAAGTTTCTTCACAACCTCTCCATAAACATAAGCTTTTTTCTCATGAATAGGTACGTCAGCCAGAGCCACAAGTTCTTTGCCTTGTGTTGAGGATACTAGAGGACTCGAAGCCACCGGAACTAGTTGACCAGCATGAGCCTCTCTGCTTGTACTAATCAGATTTGTTTTAGGTAGCATTGATATTCTGCTGAGGCTCTGAAGGAAGTCACGTTTCTCTTTTCTCCAATCCTCCTGTCAAGTTGAATTCACAATCAATATTTCGAAATCAGTACCAACATCGTTCTGATATATCTCTAAGCAAACCATACACATACAAGAAAAGTCCGTTTTAGAAGCTAGTTGCATAGTATAATCACTATAGACAACTTTTTACGTGTAAGTAGGAAAGAACAAAGTGCACCTATGTTTTGCACAGTGACATATAAATCTTCGTATGTAAGACAAAAGGCTAGGAGGAAAAATTAACAACGGACAAAATCAAAGTAGAAATACGATAGCCAAAATACAAACCTCCAGTACTTTCATCATGTAATCATTAAAGCTTCGAACATTATCTTTTTGTGCATTCTGTATAGCTGATACCATAGCCATCTCATGAACCTAAAGCAATACAATACACATCATAACGGCAATCATGCTGAGACGTCAATTTATAAAACCTCCAAGATATAGAAGTACCTGTTGCAGGTATTCTTCAACGCTCGTTGCCTCAGCAGGGAACACATCCTCAAATGTTGTCTTTTTAAGAGTACAAAACAAAGAAACATCACATAAGGGCACACGAATAATCACATTAGAAGAGCAGACGGCAAGCTGAGAGATGTGTAAGCATGCAATAATCCAAGAATTATTTCGCTAATACAACTAGAGAAGATTCTTTTTACGAAATGAAATAAGTGCTACCTCAAGTAAAAAGACAAACTACTTATTCATTTCGTGCTTTCTTATGTCAAAGCAAAACTCACCAATACACAAAGTAATCCTCAAAGCAGAATAAGGTTATGACAATTCCAAAAGTAGGATAATATTCACCTTTAACTCAAAAGATTTCAGATCACGAGCTAGTTGTTCGGCATTGATTCCCTCTCGAGCGAGTAATCTGTAATTTTGCAACAAAGATGTAGACAACAGAATCATTGCTTGATACTCCCATTTGGAAGCTAAGCAATGAACTCAAGACATTGCATTTGTTTCAATTTCCCTCCCCCAAATTTCAACTTGACATTGGCATATAAATCACTACAAAGTGAGTGAAATGAATGAAAACAAAAAATAAATTGAAGGGATGCTAAAAATGAGATTACCTAGTGGCAGCAATAGACTGAGAAGGAGCTTCGTTCCTTAGGGTTTTAGCCTTGAGCTTCTTCGATAACGCTTCCAACTGATCTAAATTTCTCTGATAGAGACAAAGATTAAAGAAAAACAATCGTACCAATCTTAAATGTTGACCATCAAACTTCGAGCAGAAAAGAACATCCGGAGAAACCAGCGGGAAATCGGAGTAGCAAAAAAAAAGAGCGGCGAAAAGCGAAAAAAAACCTGAAGAGGAGGAAACTGAGAGGAAGGAGCAGCTTGCTCCAGAAGCTTCGAAGAAGAATGGAGAAGATCAGTCCAACCACTCATCTCTTGATCGTTCGCCATTGAACTTGGATTCGACTTTCGAGCTACGCAGCCGGAGAAGCAGCGAGAGGGTTTTCGTGTTTTAAATTTTTTATTTTGTTTTTGTTTTAATTCGTTGTACATATATGTTTGAAAAAAAAAGCAAAAAAAAAAAAAAAAAACACTATACTAATACTGTAGTAGAGTAAATGTTTGAGAAAAATCTCATTATAAATCTCAGCATTCTTGTTGTTAATTTCATTTTGTTGATTTGATTACATTTTTTGGTCAAGATTTAGTTACATTTCTATCGCCAATAAAGGAATATTTGTGACGAAATACTAGCCAAAAAAATTACCTTCATACTATAAAAATGATAATATTCTTTTGTCAAGTTTTTACCATTACAAGAAACTTAACAAAGGACTCCAAAAAATATTCTTTTTTGAGAAAAAAACAAAAGCCTCTCTACTCGAGAGAACAATTGCTTTGTATCTTCTTCGTCAATATAGATATATAGATAGATCTCTATTGCACTTGGAAGAATAACGAAAGAACTTCAAGGACTTGAAAGGTTTTTGAGATCCTCTTCTTTAGCATACCAACTTGGTGCTATCTTTGAGAGATGTGGATACAAGTCTTTGTATGAATTTCTTATTGTCCCTTCTGCTACTCCTGTTGCTGTTGATATATCTGCAAACCTCAAATACTAATCAGTCTAAACTCTATAATTTGTTTGTAATTCTTTACTTGAATGAATGCGTGAGGAGTAAAGGAAAATCAAACCTTTGAGACTCTTCTTTTCATCAGAAAGCTGGGTTATGATATAGATAACTACTGCTGCTATCGATATAGGACTCCTCCTGCAAAAACCAAATTAAGATTGTTAAGTTCTGTTCTGCCCATCTCCGTTCCGAATTGGGGGAAATGATTGAAATGTACCTAATATCAAATTCCTCAGATTTTTTCACAGCTTCCTGAGCAGCTTTAACAGCATGGTTAGACATTCCAAGGTTAGAGCAGAACCTTCTCTGCAATATCAGCAAGTAGAGAGTTGTGGAAACCGTAAAGTGAATGCAGCCAAACAACATCAACAGACTCATATTCGAATTAAAGTACAGCAACCAGAACAAAATTTATATAGGCTTAGACGAACTAACCATGAAATCACCAGCGTGTATAGTGCCTAATTCCACAGACTGACCAGTCTCCAGTCCCAATGTTTTAACAATGTAGTCTTTTGCTCGTCCAATTTCCTTCTTTGTCGCCCCATTGGCAATAACGCAAATTTCTATTCACAAGGTTCAGGAGTTTGATTGACTTATGGCAAAGCTATATCAAGAGGTAACCAGACTCTCACATATGAGAAATCTTTGAAATGTACCCTTAATAGTTCGTGGCTTGTCCTCTTGGCGACAAGCAATGTACAGGCAGGCTGCATATAGTGCATCCTGATTTCTTCCCCTGCTTGACTTTTGATCCTCCAACCTCTTATATATCTCATTTGCACGATCCTAATTATAACAAAAGACCACCACAGCTGTAAATGATATGCTCTAATAGCACATATTGACAAGTTCCACTAACATATGTACAGAGGCTATTAGGTTAGCACACAAGAGTAACACAAACGAACAAGTGTACCTTGATAGTCGCAACAAGTCCCAACCTGGAAAAAAGTTCAACAAGTGAGTATTCTCCATCATCACACTGACCAAAATGTACACACCCAGCATAACAAGAATCTGGCAATACAAGCAACCCCTCAAAACCAACAGCAGCAACAACATCATGACCATGTTCATAATTTCTTAAGTACACGAGCTAAAGACATCAAAGGACAAGGAGGAAATTCCCAAAGAAAGATTAAAAAGGAACATCCTTTTGTTCTGTAACTGACAATGTGGTTTCTCAAACCAATAATAGTTCTGTAATGAGCGACAACAACTATGCAAGAGGTGGATCCGTCAACAAGATCCCAATTAACGAAAGCTGCGTGATAAACCATAACAAGTTCATACAAAATCAATCTCCAACCGGAAATTACTTGCTTATACCGTGGCCTCACAAAGATCATGTGATCTAAACGTTTCAATGATTAATAAAGTTCCAACCCATTCTCAGAGAGCGTAAAAACGGGATCTCAAAAGGGAATTTGACAGAATCACAAATCGCACTACCTTTCGGACATAGTAGCGATAGTTTTAAAAGCCTGAATCAGACCACGATCGGAATTGGAGTTACGATTCTGCCACCTCCCGAGAGAAGAAGACAAGAAATCACCGGAGGAACCATTGGGTTTGGCGATGACAGTGGTAAGAGCACTATCGGCGAGAAGCGGGTTAGTCGGACCACCGACACGATTGGGATCGCTGTTAGAAGACTCATTAGCGAAGGTACGCCACTCAGAAGTCTCATCAATTGAGTGAGATTCCAAAACCAAACCACACTCCGAGCAAAGCGTATCACCGGCTGAGTGATCGAACACCAACTCCGTCTCCTTCTTGCAATCCGTACAATACGCATCCGACATGATCAAACAAACCTTAATCAACCCCAAAAAATTTCAACCCTAATTAATCTTAATAGCTATCAGATTCCTCCGATTTTCTTCCTCTTTCTCTCTTCTTCTTCGCGAAAAAAAATCGGAGACGAAGAAATAAAACACGATGTAACTATGTGGAGAAGGAGGAATAACGTAGGTTTGTTTCCAATTTTATAGAGAAAGAGATTGGGAGGTTTCACCTGTAGTAAGGTGCACTGAAAATAAAAGATCAGAACCGTAGATTTAAACGGTTCCCATTAATAAACAATCTAACGGTCTAAAATCTCTCATTAGCGATTGACGTTTGTTTTATTCTTTTAAAATTTTTTAATAAATATCTTTTTTTGTAGCTTGCTTGTCCGTTTTAGGAGGACAGAGGAAAAAGAAGGAGTGACTTGTTAGGGAAGTCATACAGGTCGCATGTGTTGGATGTAGTTGGAAGATTTTAGGAGTGTTTGGATGAATATAGGAATATAAATAAAACTAGCTTTGTTTGGATACAGGAACAGAAGTAAACTGGCTTAGACAATCTACTATTGTTATCACATTAGGGTCACTAATGGTCCCTTGAAAATTGGTGCAATAAACAATCGAAATATAGAAACCAAATTTTGGGTACATTTATACCTTAAGTAGCTAAACATTGGAACGTGAGACAAAGTGAGAATTCGGTACGAAGATGACATATTACCTCACCTTTTTTTTTTTTTGTCAACAACATTAAATCCGACAAAAACCAATCCGTAATCTAAAACCTATCCAAATTTTTTTAACAATCATAATACAGCGGGTAATAATCGAAATCTGGTATTAAGTCATTAACTAGATTATACTGAAAGCAACTCGACACATATTACCTTTTTCACAAAATTTACATTATGCTTTATTTAAAATATTAATGCCTTTGGATTCGTATACACATAAAGTGAATTCATAAGTTTTTTCAGAAAAGTAAAAACAGATCTTTAAAAGAAGTTTTATTTTTATGACTAGAATCTATTAGATTTTATTTTTTATAACTGAAAATCATACAATATGCATGCAAGTAAATATTTTTATTTGATTTTTATAATACATTCATTACACAAAGGTTAAATACAATAAAGATTTAATAAATTCTCATATATATAATTACAGTTATGAAATATACCAAACCACTTTAAATAATTTTATACTCATGAATACTCAAAATTTTAATACTTTTTTATTTCACAATACAATAACAAATACTCTCTCTGTTTCATATTAGTTGTCATTCTAGAGTTTGACACACATATTAAGAAAATAGGTGAATGTTTTATTATGCCCTTATTTGACTATTAGAATTCTAAACCATTTAATATTTTATTCATTTAATTAGGGGCAAATGAGATAATCTTTATATCAAAAATTACATTGGAGAATGAGAATGACAACTAAAATGAAACAAAAAATTTAGGCTAGAATGACAAGTAATATGAAACGGAAGGAGTATCTTTTTAAAATAAACATGTAATTAAAGAAGTGTTTTGGTCAAGTGGTTGAGTACCACATATACTGCCTTCTCATACAAATTTTATTTTCGTTAGTTGTATTTGTTCCATGTATTATTAAGAGTTTAGGAAGTTTGTATGAGTTGTTTATAGGTAGGGCATTGTCGATCTAACTATTAACAAACAAAAAAACATACGATTAATGTACAAAACTACAAATATTTGTTAAATACTACTCCTTCAATCCTATATCAAATCATGTTTTAGGAAATATTTTTGTATCAGATTATTTGAAAAGTTTTCACTTTTCAATATATATTAACTGTATTTTTATCTATTTTAATATTTGTATTTTACAAACTGATTTATAATTGGTTGAATAATTATTAAATAGATTAAAATATTGTTAATTGGAAAACCAAAAATTAAATAATTTTTCAATATGTGTTTAAACATTGTCTAATTTGATACAGAGTGAGTATCTAATTTTGTCACACTTTGGCCAAGACCGGCCCTGGGCTAAAGCCCAACAAGCAAGGGCTTCAAGCAGCATAATAAATAAATAAAATTGAGGGCATCAAATTTACAAAAGTCTCCTTAGTGTATTGATAAAACATAAGTAATAATTTTGGCCACTTCCAGGTTCTCATCTTTGTATATGATATTTTTTGAAAGAATTACTAAAATAGTGCATATTTTATATGTAATTACTTATATGGTGCATGAAATTTTTCATGTTTGGAACAAAAATTGAAAAGACACATAAGATTTGGCAGTTTCGTTTTATTACGAAACTGCCACTAAAAAAAATTTTTTTAAAAAAACAAAAAATCAAGTTAGTAAACCCTAACTTCTCTTCTTCTTCTCGTTCTTCTCCTCTTCTGTTCTTCATTTCTTCTCTTCCGCCTCTCCGACCTTTCTCTTCTCCTCTTCC
>OVBA01004460.1:0-23460 GCA_900406435.1 Lepidium aucheri | reverse complement strand
CTCGTATGTCCTCATGGTCAATGGATAAAGGTTGTTGAAGTCCATATCTTGCGTCCGGCTCAGCAGCTTGAGAGTTTGTTGATTGATTTCGTGTGATGACCGCATCATTGATACGGTGTGGTTCTGGTTCTTCGGGTTGCATCAGCCTTGTAGGTGAGGGCGAGGTGTGGGTGCGAGGGCACAATGTCTGACCGCTAATTGATGCCTTGAGTTCTTCAATATCTCTTCTAAGCTTAGCACACTCGCTATTCCGTTCCTGCCTCTCTTTAGTCAACCCATTAACCTTTTTCACCAGCCATTTGTGACGCGGAAACACCTAAAGAATCGGCACTTCGAGTTTGTATGGATAATCCTTGGTCTTCAAAGAATTCGAGTAACCCCCACCTTAGGTATATTAAACCTAAGATTGTTGCTATTTCAACTCGCCTTCAATCAAGCAAGGTGGTGGAACCACGAAATGTAGATTAGAGCAGCACCACCTTTGGTATATTAAACCGAAGATTGTTGCTGTTTCAACTCTCCTCTTCACGTCAATGGCAAGGAATGGCCACTCAAGTATGATGGAAAATACTTGATAAACCGGTTTGATCACTTGGATATGACACACCCACACTGATAGAAAAGTTCACAAGGAACAAAAGAGAATCACTCTCAAATATATTGATAAAAATTTGGATGATCTCTCGAAAGAGAATTACAAGAGTTTATATAGAAAGTAAAATGGTTATGCGGAAAACTAGAGCATTAATAGTCTCGAAAATGAGAGAAGACTACTTAGTAAATGAAGATAATTTATCCTCTTTGACTGAAAATAACTCTTCGGTCTTGAAGTTGTCTTTTAATCTCCCAAAATCCGTCTTTATGAGCTGGCTTATAAAAATTGTCTATTAGTCTCCAAAATTTCGTCTTTTATAAGATGGCTTCTAAAACCTACTAAAAGGCTTCTTATGGACTTGTAAAAGGCTCACAACGGGCGGGACTTGATGAGTATTAATACCAATGGATTCTTCTTGGTGTTCTTTGTCCAAAAGGCTTTGAATCAATCCACAAAGAATTTCTTGAATTTCTTTAGCCTGTGATCTTGTAATGGGACCAGTTGGAATCTCCAAAGCTTGTTGACACTCCTTGGCTTTGACTTGCGGTTTCTTGATCATCCTTTGTGGTTGGTCCTCGTCCATGATCACAACATCCCCTTCCTCTTGAAAAGGATTTGACCTCAAATCAGGTTCATCTGTATCAAAAGGAATTAGGTAAGAAATGTTGAAGCTATAAATGATTTTATACTCACTTGGTAAGTCGATCTTGTAGGCGTATTCATTGATCTTTTTCAAGACTCGAAATGGTCTAATGGTCCTTGGAATCAACTTAGACTTCCTTTGAGCTGGGAATCTCTCCTTTCTCTTGTGAACCCACACTAAGTCTCCCGGTGAAAAACTCTTTTCACGCCTTCCTTTGTTGGCTTGCTTTTGATATTGCTTGGTCTTTTTCTCAATGTTAAGCTTTTTCTTTTCATGAAGCTGCTGGACTATGTCGGCTTTCTTCTTTCCATCGAAGTTCACAGGCTCATTGATAGGTAAAGGTGACAGATCCATTGGAGTTAAAGGATTGAAACCATACACAATCTGAAAAGGTGAGAAGTTAGTAGCAGAATGAATAGAATGATTATAAGCAAACTCAACATGAGGCAAACATTCCTCCCAAGTTCGGATGTTCATTTTGATTAAAGCACACAATAAAGTGGATAAAGTCCTATTGACTACTTCAGTTTGCCCATCAGTTTGTGGATGACAAGTAGTAGAAAACGTCAACTTTGTTCCTAACTTAGCCCACAAAGTTTTCCAAAAGTAACTAAGGATCTTAACATCCCGATCTGAAACAATCGTCCTAGGTCTTCCATGCAAGCGTACAACTTCCTTAAAGAACAAATCAGCAACAAGTGTAGCATCATCAGATTTGTGACAAGGAATAAAGTGTGCCATCTTAGAAAATCGATCTACTACCACAAATATAGAATCCTTACCTATTTTTAGTTCGGGGTAACACAAGGACAAAGTCCATTGAGATATCAGTCCAAGGTTCACTCGGAATAGGTAAAGGAAGATACTTACCTTGAGGCTAGACTTTCGACTTAGCTTGCTTACAAGTTACACACCTTCCACAGACCCATTCCACATCTTTTTCATAAGCTGCCAATGGAAATGTTTTCTCAAGACAGCCATGGTTTTGGCGACTCCAAAATGTCCCATAACACCTCCTCCGTGTGATACCCAGACCAAAAGTTCTCGCAAAGAACAATTAGGAATGCACAATTTATTTTCATAGAATAGAAAACCCTTATATAGAAAGAATTTTCCATTCGCATGCTTCTCATAAGACCTAAACACATCTTAAAAGTCATGGTCAGACTCATGAAGCTCTTTTATGTGTTCAAAACCAAGAACCTTAGTATCAAAAGTAGAAAGTAGTACGTATCCTCTTGACAATGCATCGGCCACCACGTTTTCCTTTCCTTGCTTATACCGTATGACATATGGAAATGTCTCAATGAATTCCATCCAACGAGCATGGCATTTGTTTAGCTTTTGTTGGCCCTTCAAGTGCTTCAAAGACTCATGATCCGTATGGATTACAAACTCATTTGGCCAAAGACAATGCTGCCATGTTTGGAAAGCTCGGACTAAGGCGTATAGCTTGTTGTCATAAGTCGGATAGTTCAGAGTTGCCCCTCCAAGTTTCTCACTAAAGTAGGGGATTGGCTTCCTTTTGTTGCATAAGCACAGCTCCAATACCTCCACTAGATGCATCACATTAAATCTCAAAAAATTTAAGAAAAGCGGATAATGATAAAAGTGGTGCATTAGTGAGTTTCTCTTTGAGTTGTTGGAATGCGTTCTCTTGAGCTTCTCCCCATTTGAATCCATCGTCTTTCTTGATTACTTCTGTAAGTGGAGCAGCAATGGTGCTGAAATCATGAACAAATCGTCTATAGAAACCCGAAAGGCCATGGAAACTTCGAACTTCTCCCACGGTGTTAGGACTTGGCCATTCTCTGATTGCTCTCACTTTCTCTTTTTCCACCTGAATACCTTGTACATTCACAACAAAGCCTAGAAACACAAGGTTATCCAAACAAAAGGTGCATTTCTTCAAGTTAGCATACAACTTTTCCTTTCTAAGTACACCTAAAACAGATTTAAGTGTTCACTGTGTTCTTCCAAACGTTTGCTAAAAATAAGAATGTCATCAAAGTAGACAACTACAAACAAACCAATGAAAGGTCGCAAAACATGATTCATTAACCTCATGAACATACTTGGTGCGTTAGTTAATCCAAAAGGCATGACTAACCATTCATAAAGACCATGTTTTTGTTTTAAAAGCAGTTTTCCATTCATCACCCTCTTTCATTGAAATTTGGTGATATCCACTTCTAAGATCAATTTTAGTAAAGACACAGGAACCATGCAGCTCATCTAACATATCATCTAAACGAGGGATAGGGTGTCTATACTTTACCGTGATTTGGATCTACAATCAACATACATGCACCAAGTTTCATCCTTCTTAGGAACAAACAAAACTGGCACGACACATGGACTTATGCTCTCACGGATATATCCGTTTTCCATCAGCTCACTTACTTCCCTTTGCAACTCCTTGGTCTCTTCCGGGTTGGTTCTATAAGCTGGCCGGTTTGGAATGGATGCTCTGGGTACAAAATCTATTTCGCGTTCAATCCCACAGATTGGGGGTAAACCACTAGGGTTCTCATCCGGAAATACATCTTCAAAATCCTGCAACAAAGAAGAGACACCAAGAGGTAGATCAGAGTTAAAGTTAGTAGAAGTTCTAACTGCCTCTTTGTACATAAGTACGAACATAGGTTGATGTGTAACCAAAGCTCTCTTTATATCACTCAATCTCACAAAGAAATTTTGTTGTTTTCTCTCTGTTCTCTCTTTGTGTGTTTTACTCTTTGGCTCACCCTTTTTCAGATCGCTCATTTTTGGTTTACTCTTTTTCGGTGTTTCTCTCTCAAGTTCACTCTCTTTTTGGTGTTTAGTGTTTGAATCACTCAAATCTCTCTCCCCACGTTGCTTTAGAAGCAAATAATCTTGGTAGACTTCATTAGGAGTCATCGGAACAAGTGTAATAGTCTTCCCTTTGTAACAAACGAATGCTTGTTGGAGAAACCATCATGTAGAACCTTTCTATCATACTGCCAAGGTCTCCCAAGAAGTATATGTCCAGCTTCCATTGGAACAATATCACACAACACCTCGTCTTTATACTTCCCAATGCTAAACGGAGCCACAACTTGTTTGGATACTTTGAGTTACCCAAACTCACTCAACCATTGCAGCTTGTACGGTTTTGGATGTCTTCGAGTAGTTAATCCTAACTTCTCCACAAAAGTAGTGCTTGCTACATTCGTGCAACTTCTTCCATCAATTATAAGGCTACGCACCTTGTCATGAACAAGACATCGTGTTTGGAACAAATTCTCACGTTGCACATTCTCCTCAATCTTGCTTTGCACCCTTAATGACCTTCTAGCTACTAAAAGTTCACCTCTGGCTGCGGACACCTCAAGCTCATTTTGAGAAGGTGAAGAATCTGAAACCTCTTCTTCCTCAGTTTCATACTCTCTGTTGGGCTTAAGTATTATAGCCCTCTTGTTTGAGTATTCATTTGCATAATGACCCCTGCCGCGACACTTAAAATATTGCACATCTCGGTTCTTTGTAGATGAGGATTCAGCATTGCCTTTGACGTCATGCTGGATAGGATTTGGCTTTGACTCAAACTTAGGTTTCTGCACAGATTTTTCTTCATGAGAGTAGATAGGACGTTGAGCATTAGAAATTGAACCAAATGTTTTTCGAGATTTACCCTTCCTCTTGAGCTGCAGCTCAACCAAAATAGCTTTATGCAACATATCCTCCAACTCCACATAGTGTTGCATTTCTACTCGATCTTGGATCTCATGATTCAAACCACTAAGAAATCTGGCCATGGTAGCCTCACGATCTTCATCAATATTGGCTCTCATCATAAGAATTTCCTCTCTTGGAAATAATCCTCCACACTACGGTTCCCTTGCACCAATCTCCTAAATTTTTTTATGTAGCTCTCGGTGGTAGTGACTTGGAACAAACCGACGCCTCATCAATGCTTTCATATCTTCCCAAGTATTAATGGGTCTTTCTCCGTTTCTTCTCATGCTTGTCACCACTTGATCCCACCAATTAATAGCATAATCATAAAATTCAGTGGCTGGAACTTGTACCTTTTTGAGCTCTGAATAGTTTTGACAATCAAAAACAAGTTCAACCTTATTCTCCCACTCTAGATAAGCATCCAGATCATTGTTTCCTTGAAAAGGTGGAATTTTCATCTTAAGTCCTCCAAGATTATCATCAGCCCGACCTCTTGCTTCACTAGCACGTCTAGGTCTCCTTCGAATAGAGTTAGATGAGTTTCCATTTTTCCCATAGTAGTCAACTTCTTCTCCTTGTCCTTCAGCTCGTAATGGATCTCTTTGTGCGTTAGGAAGCTGAGGTTGTTGCCTAAGTGTTACTTCATTTTGGACTTGATCCAAATGCTCATGGACTGCCTCCATCTCAATCCTCAACAACCGTGTCATTTCTCCCAACATCACTTGCATTTGGAGATTTGGAACTCCTTGTGCATGCTCTTCTTCTTGGTTGTTATTAGTGTTGTTTTACATAATTTATAACCTGCATAAGAGTAGATTTGTTAATATAGAAAAATGCCTCACAATCTCTCAAGTGTTTGTCACTCAAGTGTTTCACTCAATTATTTGGATTTTCTCTCAAATGTTCTCACAATCTTACGCCTTTTTCCTCTCTTTTGATTCTTAGGATGTTCATATAGAACTAATCAATCCTTCTTTGGTAAGCTTTCCTCAAGGTTCAATGGCCTAGCAAGTAAAAAATCCAGAAGTGTTAATCCGCAAGTGCTAAACAATTTTTTTTTTTGGTTTTATACAAGGTCTTATAAAAGTAATGAAATTTCTCCTTTTTTTCTTTTTTCTTTTGTTTTTCTTTTGTTTTTTTCTTATCTTTTTTTTTTATATTTCGTTTCTCTCTTTTTTTTTTAAGAACAAGGAAGATGGAAGATGAAAAGTTAGAAGGTGAAAAATTTATAAGATGAAAAGATAGAAGATGAAAAGATAGAATATGAAGAGATTAAGGTAGAGAGATAAACAAACTCAGAAATGTGCTCTGATACCAAATGACGCGGAAACACCAAAAGAATCGGCACTTCGAGCTTGTAAGGATAATCCTTGGTCTTCAAAGAATTTGAGTAACACCCACCTTAGGTATATTAAACCTAAGATTGTTGCTATTTTAACTCGCCTTCAATCAAGCAAGGTGGTGGAACCATGGAATGTAGATTAGAGCAGCCCCCACCTTTGGTATAGTAAACTGAATATTGTTGTTGTTTCAACTCTCCTCTTCACGCCAAGGGCAAGGAATGGCCACACAAGTATGATGGAAAATACTTTATAAACCTGTTTGATCACTTGGATATGACACACAAGACTGATAGAAAAGTTCACAAGGAACGAAAGAGAATCACTCTCAAATATATTGATAAAAAGTTGGATCATCTCTCGAAAGAGAATTACAAGAGTTTATATACAAAATAAAATGGTTATGCGGAGCATTTATCCTCTTTGACTGAAAATAACTCTTCGGTCTTGAATGACTCTTTGGTCTTGAAGTTTTCTTTTAATCTCCCAAAATCCGTCATTATGAGCTGGCTTCTAAAAATTGTCTTTTAATCTCCCAAATTCCGTCTTTTATAAGATGGGTTCTAAAACCTACTAAAAGGCTTCTATGGACTTGTAAAAGGCTCAAAACGGGCGAGACTTGATGAGTATCAATACCAATGGATTCTTCTTGGTGTTCTTTTTCCAAAAGGCTTTGAATCAATCCACAAAGACTTTCTTGAATTTCTTTAGCCCGTGATCTTGTAATGGGACCGGTTGGAATCTCCAAAGCTTGTTGACACTCCTTGGATTTGACTTGCGGTTGCTTTATCATCCTTTGTGTTTGGTCCACGTCCATGATCACATCAATTTGCCAAGCTTTTGGAGCTTCCCAATATGTTTATGCGTCTCGTAAGTGGCGATCCCTTGTTTCGGTGTATTAAACACTTCAAAGTAGTAGGCTTCGGGTTCCGCTTCCTCATCATCTTCTTCTTCGACTGGCGCCTGAGGTGCTTGAGGTCTTTCTCCGACTAAGGTTGTAAGAGGTGGAATGAAAACTACATTTTTCTTTTCCTTGAATGAGGTGTATACTGGATATGGGAGGACGATTCTAACTTTTGTCGACTCCAGGTGGGTGAACTTGTAGACATCTTGCCTGTTAAGATCTTCCATAGCAAAGATGTCCGCGCTCTTCAAGTACTTGATATCCATGAATTGTGGATCAGACTAGTTGTCGTGATCTTGGTTCAACGGAACACCGCTAGCTTCTAGGATTCTAGTTACCACACCCCCAGCGTAGATAGCTTTTGGCTTTCCCCTTTTGGCTTGGGTTTCCACCCTTGTGCGGTATGTCAAGAGCTGCTTAGCCAATACAAAGGACATTCCAGAGTTTGCATCGTCTCCCTCGGTCCTTAGTGATACCCAGCTGGTTCATCGTCCCTATGTGTGGATAGTATGTCCCTTTCACTCCCATAATTTGCAAGGCTTCATAGGCCTTTGCCGAGTTGTTAGCCTTCCTCGCTGCCTTGCCTCTCTTAGCAGCTTGATCTACTTTAAAAGCCATTGTGGCTTCTTTTTCTGTGTACCCTCCTCTCATCAAGGTTTCTATGTTCTTCCAGTACTCGGTTTTCTCCTCTTCTTTTTTGGCCCTCTTTCTTACCGCAACTATATCCTCATTTTTCGCCTTGCGTCATCCTTGATGTCCATAGGTGAGCCTTGTCCTTGGTTATTTCAATCAAAGTAATCTCCTTCGCTTGCAGAGGGCGAGACTATCTTTCTTCCCTTTTCTTTTGCTCGCGCCGAGCTTTCTTCTCCCCGTTGTGGTTCTACAAATCTCCAGTCACTAGATCCACCTACCGCCTTCCTTTCTTTCTGTTTAATCGGCTTATCCGCCTTTTGTTGTATGTTAGGTCCTTTTCCTTCAACATTCGATTGCACAAAAAATCAGCGTCCTCGCATGCTTCTTCTCCTTTCCGTCTCCACCGGCGGCGAGTCTTCTAAACCCACTTTTACTTCTTTCTTCCTACTTGCCTTAGTATCTTGTTTCAACTTGCTACGGATCTCCTTACCCTTGCGTTTATCATGGGAAAACATGGAGGAATTGGTGAGAAAAAGTTCTTTGGTTTGCCGGAATAGTGTACCTCGCGGTGTCTCCTCGCGTTAAGTCGGCGAGGGATGTTTGTTATATGAATGAGAGATTGAGTCTTGCACTAGCCGTATGCTACTCGCAGCATCTCCCCGATCCTTATTCTTTGATCGTTTTCTCTTTGTCTAAGAACTCTGTGTAGAGAGAGAAATTTTTGGTGTAGAGAGCTTGAGAGAAAAGTACTTTGATGGTGGTGTGAGAGGAGACATATATATATATATATATGTATGTATATGGGTTGGGATTAGGGTTTTTCTGATTCATGTATGGAAAGTATGCAACAATTTTGGCTTTCAAAGCTGCCTCGTGTCTTGTCCTAGGGTCTGACTATATCTCAACCGTTGAATTCAAATTTCAAATTCCTTGACCAATTCAGCCGTTGGATCGTCTGACTAATCTTGGTCCAGTACCAAACCCTAGTTCGGTTAGTTAACTTGTGTGTCCCATTTGATGAGCTGGAATTGAGCTAAATAACCAACTTTCCAAATATTAATGCCTAGGCTGCCTTGCATAACGGCCTCGCAGTTGCCTTCAAGGCATGACTACCCATTCAGAAAATTTTGACTTGAACCCAACCTATTGTACTGCCCAATGACTGTTCCGAACCTTTGATGTTGATCAATCTCTTATTTTAAAAATGACTATCTAAAGACAGAACACGTTAATCACAAATCCAAGGCCGGCTTAGTATGAAATTGCTCAATAATCTTAGTTCATGTTCTATAATCCAATCTATTGGGCTATGGGTTTACTTCAAGCACAATGAACTTATTTTGCTAAAAACAATATTGGTATTGCATTTGGTGAACTGGGTGATGTCATTAAGGGTATGTGTCATTATAATTCTGAATATGACCCCTAGTAACATCACTCACCAAATACATGGTCCATGAGGATACTTAGGTAATGCGAGTGGGCCCATGAATGTTACTCAAGGCAATTTCAATATTACTCACATCTCTTTCCTCGAGGTTTTACAGTGAGGAATGTTGATTATAGCCCAAAAAATTCATTCCTCGCCTCTTTGTTTGCGAGTGCCAAATGTGAGGCAAGCTAATTTTTGGCTCGTTAGGGTTAACCTTCCCTAATTGCTGCTAAGATAGCTGCCTTCAGTTTGTGACTGGTCCATACGAACCTGAAACGTAGACGACCATTCCAAATACCCAACATGATAGTTAAATAAATTATTCTCCAAACAACCAACAAAAGCAAAATAAACTTACATCAAATTAAAAATAGTTCTTAAAGAAAAGGGATAGACATGGGACTTCTTCCAAGTGAGCTTGTTTAGAGTCTCAAGCTCCATTCTTCATACTATCTCTAGTATAGACTAGCGAGTGAAACCAGAGTTCCCTCGTTGTCGTCCTTGATTAGTTCTCCATCGATGCTTCCTAATATCTCAAAGCATTACCCAGCTATAGTTGGGTTTTTTGCGGTAATCTTGAGGTCAAATAGCATTCCAACACTATCTCTGATATTCAGCTCAATTGTGTGGTTCCTCACATCCATCATGGCTTCGACTAATGCCAAAAATTATCTACCCAGCAGTAGTAGATCAGTGGGTTCTTTGTCCATTTCCAAAACCACAAAGTATGTCGGGACTTGAATGTTTCCAACACTCAGTGGAATATCCTCGAGAAATCCCCTCGGGTACCTTGTAGTCCTGTCCCCGCGTTTAAGCAAAATTTTGCAATCCTTGATTTTTGCATACCCCTACTTCTCAGCAACAGATAAAGGGATAAGGATGATAGATGCTCCAAGATGACACAGGCAGTTGACAAATGTTAAGGTGGCCACAGCACACAGCTAGGTAAAGCTTCCTATATCTTCCAATTTCTCCGCTATGAGCTTTTTCCTTTGAGGAGGTAGAACTGGTACCAGCACTGTTCTACCAGTTTGCATTCTTACAGACATGCATTTCTCTTCTTTCTCTTTCACAGCATCTTTCAAAAATTTCTTGTGTTGTGGAATTAGAGCAAATGCATCCAAGGTAGTTATCTTAATTTCAATCTCGCTCATTTGTTTATCAAAGAGAGCCTAGTACTTCTCTGCTTGATTCTTTTTAAGCCTGGTTGGAAAAGGTGTCTTGGATTTGGTTACAACTACAGGTGCAATTTCTTCCTTAACAGTCTGCTTAGAGCATTCAGAATCTTCCCCTTGCACCACAAGAGTGCGAGGAGTACCATCGAGGTGTTCTATAATAGTGGGTTTTTCATATTTTCCCTTATCAAAAGCCTCTCCTCGTAGCACAAGAGTGCGAGGAGTACCATCAAGGTGATCGTTAAGAGCAGATTTTTTGGTCTGATCCCCCTCCTCTTCTAGGAAGACGCTGTCCTCAGCGTTTGCCTTCTGTTCAGCAAAGGTGGCTTTCCCACTTCTCAGAGTGGTAGATTGGATAGTATTATCTTTTGGATTTTGGACTGCCTTGCCCGGAATTTGGCCATTAGTCTTGACTGAGGATGATGCTTGGTTGTTCTTAACATACTTCAATCTTGCGTTGAGGGCAAGACTAATGGCCAACTTCCGGGCAAGGCAGTTGAGGTCCAACAAGCCATTGAAACAACAAGTTGAGGTCATTATACGTTGTGTCAATGCATGTATAACCTCAGCAAACTTCTTTGTAATCTCGGCTTGTTGGACCGTTTGTCCTTGAAGGATTTGTTGGAGCATGTCCATTATTTCCGGTTGGTTCGCTTGAGAGGGTTCAGGTTGTGGAGCGGATTGTACATGTTTTAGACTCTGCTGCCACTACTTTCTAGGAATCCAGACCCGTTGTTGAGTAAGCTTAGGTAGTTACACTTGGTATTGCGGATTGGCCATAGTATTGTTCCGATAACTCAAGTTTGGGTTTTGTTTGTAGTTCACCCATGGCTTGTTGTTTCCTTGGTTTTGTACAAAGGAAATTTCCCCAACTCGCTCTTCCTCGCCTTCTTGAATTTTTCCCTCTTCCATGAGATTGACTTGCTTGGTGTGGACCATCAGTAGTTCGTCCACTTTCTCATGAAGTTGTTTCAACTCTTTTTAAGCGGATGTATCGGAATTTGCATTGCCTGGAACCGCTTGGTCATAGTCCTCGCCATACTGTCCATCTGCAAGTGCAAGGTTCTCTATAAGTCCTCTTCCATCTCCGATCTCTTGTTGCAAGAAACTTATGTGGCTTGTGGTATCTAGAAGCATACGGATCTTTGGATGAGCGCCTCGATTGAAGTTACTCACGATCATTTCCTCGGGAAATCCATGGTGAGGGCATTGAGATTAGTATGCCTTATACATATCGCATGCCTCAGCTAGCGTCTCGGTGCTATGTTGAACAAAGTTGGAAATGTTGTTATGCAACTTAGCAGTTCTTGAATTGGAAAAGAACTTTGTGAGGAAGAGGTTTTTACATTCAGGCCATGTAGTAATCGTGCCGGTTGGTAGATATTTTTCCAAAAGGTGGGCGCGACTGATGAGTGAAAATTGAAATAATCAGAGCTTGAGAGCATCTTCACTCACTCCGTTGATACAAGTGAGAGTGCCCGTTCAAATTCGTCTGAATGGTCGAGAGGGTCTTCCGAGGGAAGTCCATGAAACTTGTTGCACTAAACCATTGAAATCAGCCCACTCTTGATTTTGAAATTGTTGTTGGGAATGGCGGGTGATGTGGGCATCAAGCCATTGGAACCAAGCAGACCCATGACCAGAGCTAGAGCACGTAAGCTTAGGGAGCAACTAGGGAAACTGTGGCTGAAGTGCTAAGAAAAGAAGAGGATGCTTCTTCACCGGACCGCACCAAAATTGACAAGAGCCATGTTGAAGTGTTTTCAAGAAGTGCGAAGAAGATAAAGGACTCAGACCAAGACCAAGCATCACGTCAAGAAGAGAACCAAGACATTCAAGACATTCAAGAAGTTGATCAAGAGGGCCAAGAACCGTCAAAACTTGAGCTGGAAGCAACCAACAAGGCTTGGCCTTTCATTCGGTCCAACAAGGTATGTTTTGTTTTTAATATAAATGTCTTTGCAGGTCCACCAAACCCAATGGCTCCAGCCTCTTAAAACAGAGAGACTTAGAGTCCATAGGCATTTTAATTTCGTTTAATAAGTGGCCAAGGCTTCAGCTTGTGAAGCAAGGCCACAAACAAACTCTAAGTTAGTTGTTTTGCATTTTGTTTCTTGTTTGCTTGTTAATGGGCTGCGACCCATCTTTGTTTTGTTTCTTTTGCTTTGAGTCGGCCATAGGGCTAGCTGATAGGACAATTATATAAGGTCATTTCGCAGCTGTGTAACTTTTTTCAACTTATTATCAATAAAGATCGAACTTTTTCTACATAGAAAAACCTAGCCGTTGGAAGCTTAGCCGCTTTGTCTAAACGTGCAAACCACACCAAGTGATCTCGAGAGGATTCCCCTTGATCATAAGTGTGTCCGAGTGTGTCAAGAAGCCACCATTCTTCTTATGGATCACTCTTCAATCCACCAACTTCCGCATCACATCCACTTCTTATCAAAGGAAGTACTTCGGTTTCCCTTTCATTGAGATTCATTCCCAACAACCTTAGAGAAGCACCTTGACGCGTGTATCAGCGGGAGGTAAGATGCCATTCCGTTGAGTATGGATACTCGGTGCATCACTCGCGCATATATAGCGAGGGCGACGAGCTTGAGTTTGAACCTTTGCTTGTTGTTGATCTGCCAAAGCCAGTTGCGATGGTGTTCCATCGGTGGTGGTACTAGGATTCGTGGTATCCATCTCCGGTTGTTGTTGTTGCATCCTCGCTCTCTGCATTGTCCTCCAATGCTGGTTTCGAGGGACACCTGTGAGGCCTACTAATTTGACAGAAACAATGAGTTTGTCAATAAGGTTTGAGCTTGGTCCTAAGAGATCCAAGCTTGTGGAGTATACACAAACAATTTAACACAGAAAACAAAGAAATTGATCCTAGAACGAATAGCTTTCGAACTGAAATAAACAAAATTTGATTTGGCAACGGTGCCAATTTGATAAGAAAGTTTTTGCGGTTTCTACTCTATCAAATCATTGAGATGGTGTAGTAGTATGTGGATGGTGGATGAGTAAGTTTAGACTATGTGTATTCACCTAGTTCAAGCATACCTATCATAGAAATATGTCAGATGACTATGAGTTCATTACAAGTCAAGCAATAAGACAAAATAAGATAGATGACAAAAATAAAACAGGATGATAATGATTAAAACAGAGACATAATGGAAAAACAGAGCACAATATAAGGTTCAAGCAACAATTAAACAAGGATCTTGAGGAGTGGTTCAAGGATCAGGGATGATCTCGGCAATCCACACTCGTGTAAGCTCTCTAGACTAGGATAAATGTAAGATCAGCCCACTCTCACGGTGAAGATACCAATCCAAACCGGATGATCCAATATGACCCTAGTCGCAATCAATCCAATCCGGATGCATTAAGCTTAGCCCAAGTTTGTCTAATGATCAATCCACACTTAGATCTCTGTTTGGCAGAGCAAGTCATTTGTATCGAGGGTGAAGGCATTCATTTCCGCAAGCACCTAGCATGCGGTCGTGACCCGGATCGTGCCTCAGTTGATCAGGAAGAGACAAGCACTAAGATCACCTAACTAGAGAAGATCAACATGAACAAACGATCAACTAAGTATGAGTCTCGCCGATTTTACCTCCAATATTCCCATCCTCGAGATCCAAGCGGATCTATTCCATCCTCATTTTGTGAGGAGCGAGAATGGGATAGATAATGCCAACATTATAAAAAAGTAGATAACGCTAAAGGAAGATAGAAACAAAAAATAACAACTATATTACTTAGTTAAGCATAAAAACGATCCAAACATTCAATCCATCATAAACAAGATAAGAACTTTAATGCTAGATCTAAAAACCTTATAAAAGCGGTTAAAAATAGAGTTATTCTCTCAATGATCCAAAATTAGATAAGTAAAATGTCATTAAAAGGGGTATTAATATGGTAGTCCCCCTAACACTAATGGTCAAACCAACTTAATTTGGTCATCCAGGCGGTCTGTAAAGTGAAAATCGCAGGTACCTGTGCGAGTAGAAACTGTGAGGTGTGCTTCAAATACTTGACTCGCAATCTTGTCGTGAGCCCAACATCGGAGGATGATTCGAAGGTAGATTCTTCAGGTCTTGCATCAGTTCTTTAGTTCATCCCTCAAGGTAAGACGATGAGGTGAAACTGCGAGGCGGATTCTACTTCTGAGATTTGAGGTCCTGAAGCTTCCGCAGGGTACTCTTCTGGTTTTCTTATGTGATAGTTGTTGCGAGGTGAGTATGCAAGGCGTCTATAGTTCTCCTTTCTGGCTGCTTCCATGATCATTAAGCTCTCCAATAGATTGCTCCTTAGCTCATTAGCTCCATTTACATCCCATTTTTCTCCCTTTTACCTGATTAAGCTCAAATATGCAAATGCAAATGCAAAATAAAGCAAAATACTTCTTATCACTCCTAATTACAGAGAAAATTTACCTAGATTAATGCAAAACGACTTAGAACAAGACTCTAAAAACAGTAAAAACCACACACATAGTGTGGTAACAAGCACATGAGACAATGACAAGAGAGTTAGACACTTTGTGAGAGTATAAGTGCTAGTTAAACGTTCTCTATCAACTTAAGGTCAATAAACAAATGGTGGGAAGTACATGAGTCAATAACAAGAGAGTTAGACAGTTTGTGAGACAATAAGCGCTAGTTCAACGTTCTCTATCAACTTAAGATTACTAAACAAGTGGTAAGAAAGACATTAAACAATAACAAGTGAGTTTGACAGTTTGTGAGAGTATAAGTCCTAGTTCAACGTTCTCTATCAACTTAAGGTTACTAAACAAGTGGTGAGAACCACATGAATCAATGAGAAGAGAGTTGGACGGTTTATGGGAGTATAAGTGCTAGTCCAACGTTCTCTATCAACATAATGTTACTAACCAAGTGTTAAGAAGCACATACGGGAATAACAAAATATTTAGTTTGTGAGCGTGTAAGTGCTAGTTCAACATTCTATATCAACTTAAGGTTACTAAACATGTGGTGAAAAGCATTCGAGTCAATAACAAGAGAGTTCAATGGTTTGTGAGAGTATTAGTGCTAGTTCAACGTTCTCTATCAACTTAAAGTTACTAAACAAGTGGTGAAAAGCACCTGAGTCAATAAAGCAAGAGTTAGACGGTTTGTGAGAGTATAAATGCTAGTTCAACGTTCTCAATCAACATAAGTTCACTAAACAAGTGGTGAGAAGGACATGAGTCAATAACAAGAGAGTTAGACGGTTTGTGAGAGTATAAGTGATAGTTCAATTTTCTCTATCAACTAAAGCATACTAAAAAGTGGTGAGAAGCATATGAGTCAATAACAAGAGAGTTAGATGGTTTGTGATCATATAAGTGCTAGTTCAATGTTCTCTATCAACTTAAAGTACTAATCAAGTGGTGGGAAACACATGAGTCAATAACACAAAAGTTAGACAGTATCTGAGAGTATAAGTCCTAGTTCAATGTTCTAGATAAACAAAAGGTTACTAAACAAGAGGCAAGAAGTACGTGTGTCAATAACAAGAGAATTAGACGGTTTGGGAGAGTATAAGTTCTAGTTCAACGTTTTCTATCAACTTAAGATTACTAAACAGGTGGTGAGAAGAACATAAATCAACAAAAAGAGAGTTTGACGGTTTTTGAGAGTATAAGTGCTAGTTCAACGTTTTCTATCAACTTAAGGCTACTAAACAAGTGGTGAGAAGCACATGAGTGAATAATAAGAGAGTTAGATGGTTTGTGAGAGTATAAGTGCTACAACGTTCTCTATCAACTTAATGTTACTAAACAAGTGGTAAGAAGCACAGATGGGAATAACAAGATATTTAGATAGCTTGTGAGCGTGTGAGTGCTAGTTCAGCATTCTCTATAACCTTATGGTTACTAAACATGTGGTGAGAAGCACGTGAGTCAATAGTTTGTGAGAGTATCAGTGCTAGTTGAGTGTTCTCTATCAACTTTATGTTACTAAACAAGTGGTGAGAAGCACCTTAGTGAATAAAACAAGAGTTAGATAGTTACAAAACAACGTTCTCTATCAACTTAAGTTTACTAAAAAACTGGTACAAAGCACATAAGCGAATAACAAGAGATTAAGATAGTTTGTGAGAGTATAAGTTCTACTTCAACGTTCTTTATCAACTTATGGTTACTAAACAGGTTGTGACAAGTCAGTTAGACATTTTTTAAGAGTATAAGTGCTAGTTGAACGTTCTCTATGAACTTAAGGTTACTAAACAAGTGGGGAGAATCACATTTGTCAATGACAAGAGAGTTAGACTGGTTTTAAGAGTATAAGTGCTAGTTCAACGTTCTCTATCAACTTAAGGTTACTAAACAAATGGTGAGAAGCACATGAGTCGATAACAAGAAAGTTAGACGGTTTGTGAGATGCACATAAGCCAATAAGCCAATAACAAGATACTTAAGGTTATTGTACAAGTGTTGAGATGCACATAAGCCAATAACAAGATAGTTAACGGTTTGTGAGAGTATAAGTGTTAGTTCAACGTTCTCAATCAAGTGGTGAGAAGCACATAAGCTAATCACAAGAGACTTAGACGGTTTGTGAGAGTGTAAGTGCTTGTTCAACGTTCTCTATCAACTTAAGTTTACTAAACACGTGGTGAGAAGCACATAATCCAATAACATGAGAGTTAGATGGTTCGTGAGAGAATAAGTGCTAGTTTAATATTCTCTATCAACTTAAGGTTACTAAACAAGTGTTGAGATGCCCATAAGCCATTAACAACAGAGCTAAATGGTTTGTGAGAGTATGAGTGTTAGTTCAACGTTCTTAATCAACTTAAGGTTACTAAAGAAGTGGTGTGAAGTATATTAGTCAATAACAAGAGACTTAGACGGTTTGTGAGAGTACAAGAGCTAGTTCAACATTCTCTAACAACTTAAGGTTACTAAACAAGAGGCAAGTAGCATGTGAGTCAGTAACAAGAGAGTTAGACGGTTTGCAAGAGTATAAGTTCTAGTTCAACGTTTTCTATCAACATAAAACTATTAAACAAGTGGTGAGAAGCTCATAAGTTAACAATAAGAGAGTTAGACGGTTTGTGAGAGTATAGGTGCTACTACAATGTACTCTATCATTTAGGTTACTAAATAAGTGGTGAGAAGCACATGAGTCAATAACAAGAGAGTTAGATAGTTTTTGAGAGTATATGTGCTAGTTCAACGTTCTCAATTAACTTTAGGTTACTAAATAAGTGCAAAGAAGCACATAAGCCAATAACAAGAGAGTTAGACAGTTTGTGAGAGAATAAGTGCTAGTTCAACGTTCGCTACCAACTTAAGGTTACTAAACAAGTGGTGAGAAGCGCGTGAGTCAATAACAAAAGAGTTTGATAGTTTGTCAGAGTATAAGTGCTAGTTCAACGTTTTCTGTCAACTTAAAGTTACTAAATAAATAGTTAGAAGCACATGAATCTATAACAAGAGAGTTAGACGGTTTGTGAGAGTGTAAGTGCTTGTTCAATGTTCTCTATAAACTTAAGCTTACTAAACACGTGGTGAGAAGCACATAAGCCAATAACATGAGAGTTAGATGGTTCGTGAGAGAATAAGTGCTAGTTTAATATTCTCTATCAACTTAAGGTTATTGTACAAGTGTTGAGATGCACATAAGCCAATAACAAGATAGTTAACGGTTTGTGAGAGTATAAGTGTTAGTTCAACGTTCTCAATCAAGTGGTGAGAAGCACATAAGCTAATCACAAGAGACTTAGACGGTTTGTGAGAGTATAAGTGCTAGTTCAACGTTCTTTAAAAACTTAAGGTTACTAAAAAAGTGGTGAGAAGTACATGAGTCAATAACAGGAGAGGTAGACGGTTTGTGAGTGTATAAATGCTAGTTCAACATTCTCTATCAACTTATGGTTACTAAACAAGTGGTGAGAAGAGCATAAGTCAATAACAAGAGAGTTAGACGATTTTTTAGAGTAAATTGCTAGTTCAGTGTTCTCTAGCAACTTAAGGTTAGAAATCAAGTGGTGAGAAGCCTATGAGTCAATAACAAATCACTTAGACGGTTTGTGAGAGTATAAGTGCTAGTTCAACGTTTTCTATCAACTTAATGTTACAAAACAAGTGGTGAGAAGCACATGAGTCAATTACAAGAGAGTTAGACGGTTTGTGAGAGTAAAAAGGATAATTCAACATTCTCTATCATTTTAAGGTTATTAAACAAGTGTTGAGTAGCACATAAGTCAATAACATGAGAGTTAGATAGTTTTTGAAAGTATAAGGGCTAGTTCAACGTTTTCTATCAAATTAAGGTTACGGAACAAGTGGTGAGAAGCACATAAGCCAATAACAAGAGAGTTAGACGGTTTGTGAGAGTATAAGTGCTAGTCAAATATTCTGTATCAATTTAAGGATACTTAGCAAGTTCTCAGAAGCACGTGAGTCAATAACAAGAAAGTTAGATGGTTTGTTAGAGTATAAGTGCTAGTTCAACATTCTCTATCAACTTAAGGTTACCAAACAAGTGGTGAGAAGCACGTGATTCAATAACAAGAGAATTAGATGGTTTATGAGAGTATAAGTACTATTTCAGTGTTCTCTTATGAGAATTTGCAAGTCTAGGGATCTTCAGGATTGTACAAAATTAGGGTTCTACCAGAGTGCAAAATTATGGTCACCGGATATTACAAAAGTGAACCCAAAGTATCAACAGAAGTAGTTTTGACGATGTGCAAAAATAGGATCAAGTTACGAGTATGTGCAAAACAAGGATCACTTCTGGAAATGTGCAAAATTAGGGCCAAGCACTCATGACCATTGGAACATCATTTATTGGTTCTATTTTCAAAAATTCAAACTCAAATGAAGCCCCATGTGACTCCCAGCTGATTGGATGTGTCCTTTCATGTGTGATTCAAAGACATGTGGTCCCAAAGCAAGGAATCGTTCCTCTTGTACAATATTGAATAGGTTATTCATTTTTATGTAATGTAAACCCTATAATAGCCTATCTATCTATATATATATATAGGACCCTTGTAAACTAACTAAAATCAAGCAAGAGAGTTCTCTTCTTCTCTATTCTCTCTTATTTTCACGGTTCTAACTCTCTCTCTCTCTCTCTCTCTCTACAATCCGAAACTTGCTCTAAACCTCCTCAAATCTCTTCTAATCTCTTGTCTTTTCTAAATCTCACATGGTATTAGAGTCAAGTTCATCCTAGGCTAGATTTCATTTGGTTTAAGGTCCCAAGGATCTCTTATTTGCAAAACTCCATTGTTGTTCTTGAGAGCTTTTCTTTTAACCTTTGGGTAATAGAGTGTCTCTTCTTTTTGCGATAGATAACTTGAAATTTATGGGTTGTTAACTACCTGATTTGGTCAAGGGCAGTCACTAGTGTGTTAAGGAGTCGAGGGCTTTGGGCTCATGTTGATTTTGGAGCTCCAAAGACTACGGCTCATGTAAGTGGGAAGGCTAAGGAGGGTGAAGGGAGCTTGGGTGTGGTTATAGCTGCTGGAGAGGATGAAGCTATGTGGTACCAAGATGAATAAATGGCTCTGGTCATTATCCTAAGCTCCCATGACACCGCCATCTATGAAGCTTATTCCCACTGTAATAGTGCTAAACACCTTTGGGACTCTCTCAAAAATGTGTATGGAAATTTGTCCAACCTCAGCCGTGTGTGTGAAGTTAAGAAGACCCTAAACAACCTCAAAAAAGAAGATATGAAGTTCACGCAATGGTTTGGGAAGTATAGGTCTCTTTGGGCAGAACTTGAGATGCAAAGGCCATCAACGGTGGATCCAATGTTGATAAGTTAAAGGCTTGAGCAAGAAAAGGTATTTGGGATGATGGTGAGCTTGAACCCAGCCTATGGTGACTTTTTCATCTCTTGAGGAAAGGTAAGCTACCTAGCTTGGATGAGGCATGTGGAATAGTTCAAAGAGAACAAGGATCTCGAAACCTTCTTGGTGGAAAGGCTGAGATTGTTTTGGCCCACAAAGCTTTCAAACCGGAGTAGGAGAAGGTCTGGTTTTGTTACCATTTCAAGAAAAACGGCACGGCAAGGATCTTTGCTTCATTCTTCACCCTCATCTCAAGCAAAACCGGTTTGACAAGCCAAAGGCTAACCTTGTAACCAAAGGTGTGGACAATCCAAGCAATAACAAGGCGGGTTATTCTTCTCAGATGGTTGAAAGACAAGATATGGCTCCAGCTCATGATGGCTATTTGAGGAAGTCAGACTTTGAAGAGCTCTCATCAAAGCATTAAAGGTGTCCGGTAACTCATTACATTTTTCAAAAATTCCTAGGTCGTTAGTTGTTGCTTCTAGAGCCACTCACCATATGATTAGCAATGTAATTTACTTGGAAATGGTAAACCTACTCTAGGGAGTGTTAGTATAGATAATTCCAAGAAAGTTCCCATTGAAAGCATTGGTATTTTGAGGCTCTTTAATAAGCAAACCAAAGCCTTTTATATGCCGACTTTTAAATCCATTTTGTTAAGTGTGAACAAGGTTGTTTGTGACTTGAATTGTAAGGCCATATTTGATCGGATCCTAACAAGGTGTGTTTTCAGGATATTACGACCAGCTAAGTACTTGGAGAAGGTGGCACCAAGGATGGATTGTACTTGTTGGAAGATATCAAGCGCAATCCAAATCTATTTTACATACTTGCTTAGCTAGTTCTAGTCATTTCAATGGTTTAAATTCTAATGCTTTGTAATCTAGTAGTACTTTAGATGATGATGTATTGTGGCATGCTCGTTTGGGACTTCCACACTCTATAGCTTTTAATTTATTGTTGCCTAATGTTGTGTTTAAAAATGACAATTGTGAGGCTTACATTCTTGGAAATCATTGCAAAACCGTTTTTCCTAAGTCTTCAACGGTTTATGATAATTGTTTTGATCTTATTCATTCGGATGTCTGGTCATCTCCCCATGAATCTAGAGAAAACCATAAGTACTTTGTGACATTCATTGATGAAAAATCAAAATTTACTTAGATAACATTGTTAACTAGTAAAAATCGAGTTCTTGAAGCATATACTAACTTCCAAACTCATGTGTTTAATCAATATACTGCAAAAATTAAAATTCTAAGAGCGGATAATGGAGGAGAGTATACAAGCAATGCATTCAAGCAACTCCTTGCAAGACAAGGCATCATACATCAAACGACTTGTCCATACACTCCACAACAAGATGGAGTGGCCGAAAGGAAGAATAAACACCTTATGGAAGCGGCTAGATCCATGATGTTCCACACCAATTTCCCAAAGCCTTTGGAGTGATGCGGTTATGGGGGCTTATTACTTGATCAACCGTATTCCAACCCGAATGCTTCATGATGTGTCTCCTTTTGAGGTATTGAACAAAGTTAAACCTATTTTTTTTATATACGTGTATTTGGGTGTGTTTGTTTTGTTCTTATTCTAGGAGAACAAAGAAACAAACTTGAGGCAAAGAGTGTCAAAGGAATGTTCATTTGCTATTCCATCACTCAAAAGGGATACAAGTGTTATATATTGGAAACACGAAGAATTATGGTGTCTAAGGATGTTAAATTCGTGGAAAACAAGGGCTTCTATGAGGAGATGATTGGTCTAAGCTTCAAGACTTACACGCAATGAATCGGATAGAGCAATGGGTCTTAGAATGCTATTGGAAAAGCTTGGGATTGGCAGCTCAAGTACCAATTAGGTGATACTCATCAAGAATGTGACAACAATGACCTCAGCCTACTAGTCAAGCACATGATGAGGAGACTCGTAGTTCGGAGTCTATTGTCCAAAATAATGAAAACACTCAAGAAGAGGTGCAACCAATGGCCGAGCAACATATAGATCAAGAAGTGGAGCTAGAGAAGCATGATATGGATACAAATTATGTACAAGACATGGCTAAAACAGCACCATTAAGACGTAGTCAAAGAGTGAGGAAAAACCCCTCCAATTGGGTGAATACAAGAGTATACTACAACAACAATGTGGTGGCTCTTCCAGAACAAGTTGTATGCAACCTTGTGACGGTTCCTATTGAGTATCAAGACTTCATCACTCAACTTGACCAACCATTTGTGCCAAAGACCTATGATGAGGCTAAAGACCACAATGTTTGGCGTGATGCTATTGGGGATGAACATGGAGCTATGGACCGCAACCACACTTGGGAGGAAGCTACTTTGCCTCTTGTAAAGAAGGTCGTAACTTCTAGATTGATTTTCACAAACAAATATAGGAGTGATGGTCAAATTGATAGGCATAAGGCCAGACTTGTTACAATAGCCTTCAATAAAACCTATGGAGAGGATTATTAAGACACATTTGCACCGGTTGCCAAACTCCATATGGTTCGTGTTGTGTTATCTTTAGCTACTAATCTTGATTGGGATATATGGCTAATGGATATCAAGAATGCATTCTTACAAGGAGAACTTGAATATGAAGTGTATATGCATCCTCCACCAGGTTTAGAACACATTTTGGCACCCGGAAACGTTTTGAGATCAAGGAAGGCAATCTATGGGCTTAAGCAATCTCCAAGGACTTGTGATAACAAGGTTTTTTGGTCTATGCAATCAAATCATTGTAGGGTAGTGGTAAGCAAGTGGGTTGTAGAACCAATACTTAGTCATGCAAGTAAACAACTTATCTACTACTAAGTTCTAGTTCAGATAACCTACCGATCTGTCACAAAGGTAAGTCATATCTCTAGTNGCATATAGGACAAAATTCACTACGAGACAAAATAAAAACAGAGCAAGCTAATCAAAAACAGAGAAATGATCATAAAACAGAGCAAGATAATGGCAATGGATAAATATAATATAATAAATATGAATCTAGAGGATAGGAGGTGATTGATCGGCGGTGAACTCGCCGATCCAACCTTGTCTAGCTATATACGGCGGTCTCTAGACCGAGACAAGCTAGATACACCGATTCTCATGGCGAGGATCCCTTTCCAATCCGGTTGATCCATTACGACACTACCGCGATCATGCCGGATCAAAAGCTTAAAGTCCAACCCAATACATCTAATGATTCAATC
>OVBA01004459.1:0-23460 GCA_900406435.1 Lepidium aucheri | reverse complement strand
TTTAATGTGTTATTATTTTATTTTACTATTATTAGGTTAAAATCTTATCATATTATATAAAATAGGGTTTCTGAAGTTAGTAATAAAGAGATTCTTCCATGTGTCAAACTGAACTATCCAAAACTGTAGAGTAACGTATAAATTTCTAAGACATTATTCAAAATATATGTTAAACATTATTTAATAAAAATATACACGTGCATCGCACAGGTCCATATCTAGTAAGATTAGTTTTAACGTTTGTGTTTTGTAAATAGTATTAGAATATTTTTCAATAAATATCAATTATTTAAACAAAATTATAAATAAAATTTGTGTCAATTATTGTAGTAATTGACACAAATTCATATACATTGACATCAGTTAATTTAAGTGACAGTATTTAATTTATATGTATTAATTTTAAAACTGAAACGAAGTTTACATCATTTTTATTGATGTTAAAAATATTAATTAAATACATCGTTTATTTAATTGATGTAAATTTATATTTCACGTCGATTGTTTTATAAGTGATATAAATCAAAATTAAATTGTATCAATTTTATATAATTGATGTAAAAGATGCATTAATAGTGTCATTTGTAATAAATGATGTTAAATCACATATAATGTGACATTTGTTTATAAGTGACTCTATACAGTGTCAATTATGTAACTCATTTATGTAACTGATATAATATTATTGATGCAATACGCATATTTTTTTGTAGTGATACTCTTTTTCCTCCCCAAAATGAATCATGAAGAAAAAACGTGGTAGGTCAATCACGTGCATCTTGCTCTTCAGCTTCCATAATTCCCTCAATATCCTTCGTACCATAACAACTCCCACATTATGATCTAATACTTTCACCAATATCCAATTCTTCCACAATCCGTTCATTGCTACTAGAAAAATCATTGGCAATCATCACTGATGCTTCTCCAACAACCCCATTCGGAAAATCCACTCGACAAAGATCCCGCATGAAATTACGATCAATTACTTGCTCAGGATGCAAACTACCCCGAGACGTACCCCCGTTAGCCTTCTCAGCCCATGATACCATTCTCCAAGTATCGGGAGGTCTCCCCGGTGGTGAATTAAGATCATAATTCTCAATCATCGCCGTATCTCTCATACCTTAACCTGTAACCTTAAAATCACTCGCAACCGCCATCCTATAAAATATTAATTTCTTCTTCTACAATATCATTTCATAACTTGTATTCTTAATTGTGTGATTTTTAAATTTATATTTATTTTGTAATTGTTGTATTTTAATTAACATGTTGATTTAAAGATAGGATGGTGTGATATTCTAAGAAGAGAACATCATTCTACTTTGTATATAGATTAGTAGTGACCCGTCCCTTGGGCAAAATTTGTATGATTGAGTGAATAACAATAGAATTATGTTGTTTTAAATTTGAAAACTAAATTTAAAAATTAATTATTTTTTCGTTTGATTCAATAAATTAGTTTGTTTTCGTTTTAGTAAAAGTTGTTGAATATGTTGTCTTACCATTTCATAATTTATCAATTCAATAATATTATATGTTAGTGAATTTTAACACATAATGTTTGTTAGAAATATAGCATGATAATTATATAAATTCACTACTCGAATTCCAAATATAAATCATTTTTCTTATTTTTGCCTTAATCTTTTTTAATTATTTTTATTCGTCGCTTCTTTTTAAGTTGTAACATGAAAACAATTTTTACCTATAGTCACAAAGATTTATATCAAATATATATTGTTGATTTTATAATATAATATTTATCTCATAAAGAAAATTTTCTAATGGGTACTTGTGGACACAAAAAAAAGCAGATTTTTTTTTAAATTTTGAACTTTCTCATTTTTCTTTTTTTGATAAAGAACTTTCTCATTTTTCATGTTTTTTTCTTCTTAAACCACTACACAAAGATACAGTTTCAACTCATAGCCACATGATTTTATATCAATTTTGTTATCAACAATCTTGATCCAATTACTTTAACACAATTTATAAAAACATATTTCTTTCATTATCAAAGTAATTAATATTTCGATCTCATTATGTACTCCATGATCACTTATCATTTCTCTCGTTCCATCGTAACCATTACTTTCATTTCATCTTCTCTGCAATATTTACATTTTTTATTTTTTCTATAATTATATATCTCTCTAATTTTCAAATTTGATAATTTTTGCTTATAAATAATTGTATTCTAGATTATCTCATATTTTTGTGCATCTTGATTACCAAATTATTGGTTTTCTAAACACTGCTATGTTAAATTATCAGCTAGTAATCACCTTGTTTGTACATTAATTAAAGAAGATGATGATTGGCATTGAGACTATATTTTACATTATATATGTAACATAGATGTGTTAAATATTTGTAGATTCTTTCGCAAGAATCCTGAAACGAATATGCGTTTTCTACAGGTGTATTTAATACCAAAAAAAAAAAAGAGCTGAGATCAGAAAAAAATAAGATATATTCACATAAAGCTGAGAAAGAGTTCAAAAATCCAAAGTTAAAATCTTTACAAATGCCGTTTTGAACAAGATCGAGATTTAAGAATTGTTTACTCGTACTCGAATTGTACCTCGACGTGAATGTATTTCCTCATGAGTTGAACAATGGACCAAGTGAATGTCGCCAAAATTTGGCAATCTCCTTGTGTTTTGGTTTCTGAGACAACCCCATATATGATCAGCTTCTTCAAATTCGGGCATCTTCGCAGCAACTCTTCGACCCAGATTGAGAAAACGTCATTGATCACAGTCCATCCGATCTCCAGTACAGTCACGGCCTCCAACTGAGTGGTCCCTTGCAAACTGTAATGTGCAGCTCCATCTTTAAGATCGTAGCTTAATGAAAGATGGGTCAGTTGAGAGAAACCAGCAGCAATGGACTCAAGATCGATGATTTCATCGTCATCATCAAACACCACATCCCACAGACGAAGTTTCCTTAGTTTCTGTGATCTTGAGATCATCTGGTAGAATTTTGGCCAGACCATTGTGAAGTGATTGACATCAACTACTTCAAGGCTTTCGGATGTCTCCAAGATATCAAGATGTATAACACTGACATCGTCGAGCTTGAAATGCTTCAAAGTCCCGTTTCCTATAAGCTCAAAAAGCTCGAGAACACAGTCCTTCATGTGCAAGAACTCAATACTATCAGCCTCCAGAATGAATTTATCCAAACTAATCCCATCGAGATAAACACTCTTCAGCGTCGGGCTGCTCAGTTCAATCGTCACTTGCGCATCCGACATTGCAATTTCTAGACTCACAAGTTCCAAAGTCTCGATCATCGGACATGCACTGAGCAAAAGATTCAAATCCAAAGCAGAAATGCTAACGTTACTCAGGGAAAGTGATTTCAAACAAGGGAATCTCTGGAAAGTTGGTTCAACTCCGGTAATAGAACTATAAGCCAAAACCAAAGCTTCTAGCTTTTGCCTCCCACAGATTTCAAGAATGTTGACGTTTGGTATGGTACGGACATTATAAGACAAGCAGCGTAACGTGTCCCTGGTATACATTAGCCAGGCAATGACAGTAGCAGCTGAAAACTTGTTGGCATCATCCATCATAATGGAAAGGCCTTGCAGTCCTGTGGTTTGGAAGATGGTTTGAGTTATAAGGATTTCAAGTCGATTGGTTGTGAGGTCTCGATAAAACGGCCAATCAGCGGAATTGAAAGAAAGTGCTTGAAGATGCGTCCGATAAGCTTCTCGCCACTTCCGACAGGTTGCAGAAGCTATCACAACGTCCCGAGCTCCCCCGAGCCGTGACAGAATGTTTCCAATAACTTCCACGGGAAGATAGTCCATACTTCAAAAGAAGATTCAGATTCTTCAGTCGTGGTCCTCGTTAAATACTCAGAGCTACAAAACGAGAGATATAACATCAAATTTGTAAACAAGAATCTGTCGTTCTACTGAAGAAGCTAACACAATCCCAAGAGATGGATCCAATTTCATCTCAAAGCCAGAACTAAGAACCATAGTCTAATTATGCGTTACTCACAAAAGATTCTCATATTTACTCAATGAATTGAATCTTTCCAGCAAATAACCAGAATCAAAACAATGTAACCAGTTCAACAATCAGAAACCATATCGAGAATCGAAACTAAACCATGGAAAGTAATCCAAACAGAAATCAAAATTGAAATAGACATATCAAATGCTGCGGAAAGCATCGTTTGAAAATCTATTAAAATCAGGGATTTGCATCAAAAACATCGGAATAAACCAATCGAAATAACAGAGGTCACTAGAAATGATAAAGGAAACCGATCGATGAAGCAAACTCAAACAAATACCAAATTCGTTTTCAAAAAATACGGTGGGCTACGGTGGATCCGCAAAGGAGGAGAAGGAAGAAAGGGAAGAGGCGATCTGGGATTGGAGAAGAAATGAGGGGGGGGCGACTAGAAGTTTTTTTTTAATCTAGTTTTCATATAAATGAAATAATCAAAATTTATTGGGTGGTGGGACCATGGCGGGATGTGAAAATCAACGGCATCTTACAATAAGAGAATTAAAATATATATATATATAGATAGATTAGTTTTAGAAAAAATTAACTAATATAACCTACTTGCAAGAAATCTGTCAGAATTTTGGTAAACTCGTAAGAAATCTACCAAAATTTGATAGCTTGCAAAAAGTCTGCCAGAATTTGGCAGATTTGCAGAAAATCTGGCAGAATTTTGGCAAACTTGTAAAAAATCAACCAGAATTTTAGCAGATTTGCAGGAAATCTGCCAGCAGGAAGTCTGCCAGAATTTTGGCAGACTTGCAAAAAGTTTTTTAAAATTAAAAACTTTCAATAACTAAACCATAAAAGCAGATAATTTGATATAATTTTTACCTGAATATCAATAGGCAATGAATCTTTATTGATGGAACTAAAATCTTTTGTTTATTTCACCATAATTTAATAATTTCTTAGATTATAGAGAAGCTTTTTTTGGTATATATACTTTTAAAAGAAATATAATATTCTTTTTATAGATGTAAAATATTTCTATTTTTTGAATAATTTTATTAAAATCTTTGTGAATTACCTACTGCATTAGTAAAAGGAAAACTACAACTTATTTTTTTTTGAAAAAGTATAATGATAATTAATAATAATAATAAAAAATTTATATAAGTAATTTTTTAAAAAATAGGTTATACAAGTAATTTATAAATTAAAGTAGGATATCATAATAATTTTCCCTTAATTTTATTTATTTATTTAACTGTTCTAATGCGGTTGCTATTACATAGAACAACAAATATAATATTTTTTCGAGAAATTCCTCCGTCGATCTCTCTGACGACATCTCCTTCGTTTAACTTCATCGGAGACTCTCTGGGCTCTGTAGCTCACTCCCTACAAATCCTGGCATCACTCACTGGCCAGTCTCCCTAATAGCACCAGATCCAAACTCCAAAGCAGACTCCGAAGACTTAACCGGCTGGATCCGCACTTGAGGAAGGAAGAAAGGAAGGCGATTCTAAATTCGGACTAAATCCCTTTCCCCCGAGAGCAAGGCAGAAGGATGGACCAGCAACTACTAAATAAATTAAGAGGGCTTAACATCGAAGAGGAGCAAACAATAGATCTACCGGATTCAGGAAGCTACAGTAATCAGGCTCAAGACGATCTAACCTTAATTGGTAAGCTTCTTAACCCTAATGCTCAGAACATTGCTAGGTTCATGATCGGAATTCCTAGAATCTGGAGATTAGGGAATAGAATAAAAAGTACAACTTTAGGGAAAGATTCTTTCCAATTCTGATTCCAATCGGAAAGTGATTTAATGGAGATTCTTCAATTTAGCCTCTGGAACTTTGATAATTGGGGCTTCACAGTAGCTAGATTGAACGAAAACTTTACTAATGATAAGCTAACAATAATCCATCAATGGATTAGACTTTCTGAGATTCCTGTGGATTATTTCACAAAGGATTTCTTTATGGCGGTAGCTAACTCGATAGGTGATGTTTTGGAAGTGGATTATGATCCAAACAAAACTCACCTACTACCATATGTTAGGGTTAAAATCCTTTTTGATACCCTCAACCCCATTAGGAGCTCAAGAACCTTCAGACTGCCCTCTGGGAAGATAATCACAGTTAAAGTGGAGTTCAAAAGAGTTCGAAACACATGTAAACGCTGAAAGAGACTCACCCATAGTGAAAACAAATGTCACTTCAAACAAGGCTCCTCGGGGGAACAAAGTAGAGGCATCCATGAATCTACAGGAAAGAAAATGGAAACAAGAAGCAATACACACGACTCTACTGGATCGCTACAAAACTTCCCAACTAACGCCAAGGCTACTTCATCAAAGGAAGGATCGGTGCAAGAGCAGAGTTGCTTCAAATCAAAAAACTTAGGAGAAGCACACCAACAGAATAAAAGTAAACAACAACACTCAGACAATAGAATGGGACTGAAAAGAACAAGTTCTGCAACTCGGAAGATTTAGAGACATCTACCCACATGGAGGAGATTGAATTTAACAGTCTCAGAAAAAGCGAGGTATCGAACGAAATATTGAAAATTACAATGCCAGAGCAGCAGTTTGAAGAGACTGACAAAAGCAAGCTTATTAAAAGATATAGATCCAGGAAGAAACAAAGACAAGAAGTTGCTTTATCTTACAAAACCATTTCTCTGCAGAATGTATCTCAAGATGGTCAGGTGGCTCTCCAGAAGCCACCCAATCCCCAATGAGTGTGCTGAGTTGGAACTGTCAAGGTTTGGGGAACACCTTGACAGTTCGACGCCTCAAGGAAATTAGGAAGAAACAATTTCCGGACATAATGTTCCTCATGGAGACCAAGAATAACCTACAACATGTACAAGCAATCCAGAACTGGACTGGATATGACAACTTGCACACGGTGGAGCCAAATGGACGCAATGGCGGCCTGGCATTATTCTGGAAAGATCACTTGAATCTTAAAGTACTTTAAAGCTGCTCAAATTACATAGATGTAGAATTGGAAATGGGAGGGAACAAAGTGGCTTCCACTTTCATCTATGGTCACCCAATGCCAACTCATAGGCTAAGGGTATGGAACGAGATACAAGACTTTGGAGAAAACAGGAACCTTCCATGGTTCTTGATTAGTGACTTCAATGAAATGTACTCAAATGCGGACAAATTGGGAGGACCACAAAGACCTGAAAACTCGTTTGAAAACTTTAGATCCTTTCTAAGAAACTGCAAACTCAGAGAAATTGCAAGTACGGGACCACATTACTCTTGGATGGGAATGAGAAGAAACTTTTGGATCCAATGCAGACTAGATAGAAGTTACGGAAATGTAGAATGGATTCAAAAATACCCTAGAACCAATACAGAGTATATGAGTATCTTAGGCTCTGACCATCGACCCTTGTATACCACTATAATGACAGACGACAGAAATTACATGACAAGATTCTGCTTTGACAAGAGATGGGTCAAAAAAATGGATTCAAGGAAATGTCCATAGAGCTTGGTCAGAAGCACAGCAGAGAGGTGAGAACATAATGGATGGCCTGGACGAGTGTAGAAAGCAAATCTCCAAGTGGAAAAAGAAGACCAAAGTGAAGGCTAACTCTAAAGTAGAAGATCTAAAGTCCAGATTAGACAAAGAAATGACAGAAGCAAACCCGGACTTCCAAGTAATTCAAGAGTTAAAACAGAAGTTAAACAAACATGCCCTGGAAGAAGACAATTTTGGAAACAAAAAGCAAAGAAAAGTGGACAAAATTAGGTGATCAAAATACTAAATTTTTCCACAAATACGTTAAGTTCAGAAGATCGAGTAACAGAATGATATCCTTAGTGGATCCAGAAGGAAGAGCTCAATATGAAGAAGGCTCGAAAGGCACCATAGCAGCAAACTACTTCAGAGAGCTTTTCAAATCATCACACCCTTTGGGAATCAATGAATCATTGTCCAGCCTTCCAAAAAAGATAACAGATCAGATGAACATCCAACTAATGGCTCCTATTACGGATCTAGAAGTGAAGCAGGCAGCTTTCAGTATTAAAGGGGAGAGTGCACCTGGACATGATGGAATCACTGCGGCTTTCATTCATAGTTTTTAGGATATTGTGAAGGATCAAGTCACCAGAGAGATTAAAAATGTGTTTGCGGAGGGCACAGTCCCAAGAGACTGGAATTACACAAACATAGCTCTAATCCCAAAAATTAAAGATCCCATAAACATGACCGACTATAGACCAATCAGTCTATGCTCAGTAATCTACAAAATTTATGCAAGATTCTTGTTAGAAGAATACAACCAATACTTCCTATGATAGTCTCTGAAACGCAAGGAGCTTTCACAGCAGGAAGACTAATATCAGACAATGTCTTACTTGCACATGAATTAATGCATCATCTTCATATAAACACAGAGGGACAAAAGGAATTTATGGTGGTTAAAACGGACATGTCAAAAGCGTACGATAGACTGGAATGGCAATATCTAGAGATAATTCTAGCAAAATTAGGATTCTACAGAGGCTGGACTAACAGGATTATGTCGTGTATCACCACAGTTAGATACTCAGTCTTGATAAATGGAACTCCTTATGGATACATTGCACCGGAGAGAGGACTAAGACAAGGAGATCCTCTGTCTCCCTTCCTATTTGTTCTTGGTACTGAGGGCTTAATTCATCTAATGAACACAAGAATAGAAGCGGGAGAATTATCAGGAATCAAATTCAGTGCAAGAGGTCCGACTCTTCAACACCTTCTATATGCGGATGATAGCCTATTTGCGTGCAAAGCTAACCCCACTGAAGCAAGTACCTTAAAAGATGGTTTTAATGAGTATGAGAGAATCTCTGGCCAAAGAATCAACTACGAGAAATCTGCAATTGCATTTGGTAGGAAAGTCAATCTGGAATCAAATAGCCAAATCAAAGAAATAATGCAGATTCACACAGATCATAGAATAAGCAAGTACCTAGGACTACCAGAATGCTTTAAAGGCTCAAAAAAGAAAACCTTTGAGTACATCACAAAAAAGCTTAGAAAAGAAACAGATAACTGGTTTGCTAGGAAACTGTCGATGGGGGGAAAAGAAATTATGATTAAGTCAGTAGCCCTGGCTTTTCCGGTATACGCGATGTCGTGCTTTAGACTAACAAAGGAACAATGTAAAACTATAACGGGTGCAATTAGGCAATTCTGGTGGAGCTCAGAAAGCAACAAACAAAAAGTATCCTGGATTGCGTGGTCAAAAATGTGCAGAACAAAACGAGAAGGAGGGCTCGGTTTTAAATCAATTGAGGACTTTAACCAGGCTCTGCTGGCCAAACAAGCCTGGAGACTGTTGAGACATCCAAACTCCCTAATAGCTAGAATGTTCAAATCAAAATACTATGAGAACCAAGACATGCTAACTAGCTATTCTCACTCCTCTGACTCCTATGCTTGGAAAAGCATAAAACATGGACAAAAACTACTGGAGAAAGGCTTGATTCGACAAATAGGAGATGGTATGGACACATATGTTTGGACTACTAAATGGATTGGCAGAGATCAACCTCGAGCTCCAATTAGTAAAACTAGTAGGTTCAACGTCAATCTAAAAGCATCTGAACTAATTAGAGGGGAGGATTGGAACACAACTTTAGTGCACGAGACATTTATTGACACGGATGCTAATTTCATACTGGAATTTCCTCCTTGCGTCACAGCTAAGGACTCATGGGTCTGGTGGCCAAACCCATCTGGTACATATTCTGTTAGAAGTGGATACAAACTGTCACAAAGCGGGCAATTACCTGTGAACTCGAGAGACACTAATACCTCTGATCCGATAATAGTTCTAAAACAGAAAATCTGGAGAGTCAAGCCCCCAAGGAAGATTCAGCTCTTCCTGTGGCGAGCTGTTTCAGAGGCTCTAGCAGTCAAAGTAGCCCTAAAACAAAGGAAGATTGGCCAAGATGATCTATGTAGCATCTGCAACGCGGAAGCAGAAACAGTCAATCACTGTTTGTTTACTTGCCACCCAGCTCGACAGATGTGGGCACTATCCCAATTCCCCATGCCACAAGTAGGCTTTGCTAACTCCTCGCTGAAAACCAACCTCACTTACTTACTAACAAAGAAAGGTTCAACAAGTGAGGAAAACGGAAAAATCAAACTCTTCCCATGGCTTTTATGGACTATCTGGAAAACCAGGAATGATATTGTGATCAACAAAGCCAATCCCAATTTACAGATTAAGGTTCAAGAAGCAAGTGCAGAAATGGCTCTGTGGAACCAAATGGCTATGGAAAAAGCACAGTCAGTTAGACAGGAAGCAAGTTTTAGAGCATCCATAGATACCAATGAAGATTCAGAGGAAAGTCACGCCCTAAGCTGGCACATAGCATGGTCAAACAAGTCGAATTTAAACGGAGCAGCTTTCGTCTTACAAGACTTAAGAACAAAAGAATCGATTCATGGAAGACACGTGATTCTGGGAACAACATCCTACTTGTTAACTGCACTGTCAGGTCTCATATGGGCTCTAAGTTCCACCCTGGAATTACAAATATGAAGTATTAGAGTTAAGGTGGACAACAAAACAATCCTCAAAGCCATCCAAAACCCTTCTGACTGGCCCAAATACAGAGGTTGGCTCAACAAAGTCTATCACCTAAAGGACAAATTCTGGTTATGCAGATTCATTGGAATTCCACATAACCAAAATCAAATTGCAAAAAGGATTGCTACAAGTGTGGTAAATCAAGGTCGTTACAATGATTACATAGCTAGAGGCCTTCCAACTTGGATTACTCAAGCGGAGGAAGCAGAAAACAGAGCAAATACTAGGCTAGGATTTTCTGAGAACAGAAGCTAAACCAAAATCTCAACAAAATCTAACAACAGGAAGGAAGTTTCAACTAGCAAAGCTCAACTTCCAATATCGTGCACCTTCCAAGAAATCGAAGATGCCCTAACAATTCTTCCTATCTGCTCCATTTCCTGTTTCTGTCCAAGGGAGATTACTTGCAGAAGAAGGCTAGGATACGCTAGATTATATTCCCAAGGAAGGCAACAGAGATAGTTAGCGTGCTTCAAATGTCTTTATTAGTAATGATTGGAATTGTCTTTTCTGAGAAAATGATTAAACTTTTTGGATAACTAAAAGATATCTCCAGGTGAATCAACGGATGCAGAAAAGGAGGTATCAATTAATGACACGTGGACAACATCTGCAGGAAACATTTATCAGCACGCTAACGCATTGGAAAGGAGATTTTACGTTCAATGTATATGACACCTCCTATGACAGCATGTAAGAAAGGATGGAATTCCAATGCAGAACTTCCCATGAAAGCAACTGAAGCGTCATACAAGACAAAATCAGAGGCCTATAAAAGAAGGAATGAGTGAAAGCAGAGGCAACACAACCATTCGCATTCCATAGATGGATAACAGTCTGTGGCAAGCTCTAAATCAATTTGACTTGGGAAGAAAAAACCCTCCCGCCTTTCTTGAAACAGCAATGTACCATGCTACACATGTTGCAAACAGCAAAAGCCTCCTCATCAGAGCTTCAAACACGACTGGGCAAAACATCCAGGACATGATCGAAGACTTACCCAAAGATTGGTGCCTGCATAACTCGGTGAAAGGAAGGATGCTGGATAAAGAGCACGCTCAGTTTTTCTTCAACAGAGAGGAGGATCTTGATGCTATCTACAGAATGCAACCGCTGCTGTACAATGGCTGGTTAGTGGCCGCGGAAAAATGGGTGAATAATCAAGAGTTAAGGCCCTTGACCAAGGTGCATCTCTGGATCCAGATTCGCTAGCTACCTCTGCAATTTGCATCTGAGGAAGTGGTGCGTTTACTGGCGGGTCTCGTGGGTGAAGTAATGGAGATTGACATGAACAATCCATCGACAACTAGACCCTTCTTGATCAGGGTTAAGATTGGTTTCAATATTAACGAGAGGCTGAGGTATTACAGGGCCGTTCACTGTCAAAGCGGAGAGAGATTCCAGATTCAGTATTATTACGAATGGGTGGCGAGGCTGTGTTTTAATTGTCAGAGAATCACACATACTACAACTTTTTGCACTCACACTCTGTCCCCCATGGACTACTTCATCTATCCAGTGCAGGTTAACTCGCAGCAAGAAGCTTCGTCAGGTAGTGACAGATCTATGGAGGCTTGGACTAATTCCCCATTATCTGAGCCAATATTTGAGCAGGATCAGGCTTCTGAACAGCATGGACGAGCTTCAAATCACAGAAGTGTTACCATGGAAGACATTTTTAACAATCCTGAAGATACGTTTATGGCGGAGGTAAGTCCTGATCCTATTGACTTGGAACTAAACATTCCTGACATCACTCCAGACCCGCTTCTGAACATCACTGAATGTGGCGAAAGCTCTAAATCAAAAAGTAACCAAGACGATGAGGAGAGCAAAGCAAGTCAAGGACGAGTTAGTCTGGACCCTAAAGACAACCAAATCTCCGGCGTTTAAGCCAAGTTTGTTTCAATTTAAAGATCATGAACTTCTATCAAGTTTTAGTGTCGAGTCTTTATCTCAAGTTCGGTTGGTTTTTCTACTTTAACTCTAGTTCCGTTCATGTCTTTTGTCAAGTTTCGAATGTTGGTAGTTTTGCTAAGCAAGTGATGGAGCTAGCTCCCCTTGCTCTTTATCCCTTTTGTTCTGATTCGGCTTAACATTAACATAATCTACTACTTTTGTGACAAAAAAAAAACAACAAATATAATATATCATCCATCTTTTGCAATGTCAACGTCTGATTCAAAATTATGGTCACATACATTACTTTCAATAACCACGACGCTGGTAAAGCATCTCAACATCACTGCAATGGTTGCACGTCCAAGGAAGCAGATAAGGATCTAAACAATATGAGTGGATGCACCGGAAATTGCAGAGGTGACATCTGATTAGAAGATCCTCTGGCTCACTCAAGTAGCATCTGCTGCAACCTGAAACTCGACCCTGCAGAGAGAGAAAACACACAAGAAGAATGTTGCTGCAATCAAGAAGAAGAGCGCATAAGAGGAAACTTAAGGTTCTCAGGGAGATGGCAGTACCGGTGGATCGAAACGATGTTTTTCTTCTTCAGGGAGCACTACGAGAGTGTTATTTGTTGAAGATAGGTCAGGGACTGTTTGTGAATATATCTTTTGATCAGATGATCCAGCATCTTCTATTTTTGTGATGGTGATAAAACTGGCCTTGCACAATGGACATGTTGTCTTCTTTCTTCCTGAAACCTGCAGATACAATATGGTAGTTACGCATCATTACAATCATCCGGACTTTAGGAGTTTCTTTGGAAGTTAAAGATAAACTTACCAAACGGTCTGCCCATGTCTGAATGCACGAATAACAAAACCGATGGCCACAAGGGAGAATGCCTCTACTGGAACTGAACTCTGTCCAGCATATGATACAAGAAACCTGGGCAGGAGCCTTCTCGGTTGCTTCAATCTCTGCTCTGCTTGGATGCGGTTCGAGGTAGTTTGACCCATCATCTTGCGGTTTTATATTTAAACTATTTGATCTTGGTCTTTTAAAAACAGCAGAATGATTCCAATTCTCAGACTCCTCTATTTCATCTAGATCCCAGTTTTGTGTTGCAGAGTCTCCAGGATATTGAAGAGCTGATGTTTCTCCTGGTTCGAAAGCAAAGGCCCTCACGTTTTCATCATCAAGCTCTCTAGGATCCTGAGTCTTATTTAGGTTCTCATGAGAATTGCCATGACGGTTATTATCGGATTCCTCATCAGATTCAAGGTCGATAAGGTTTCTCGAAGACCGTTGTTTTACTAGCCGCTTCTTGCCTTTCCCTGAAGATTCCTCCACGCCAGTATATTCCTTGTCTTCAAAAACATCATTCGGCCTCTTTGTTCTTAATCTCACTGAGTGTCTGTTTGTTTTTATATTTTTCTGATGAGCAAAAGGGGCTCAGAAACAGAAAATGAGCAAAACTAATAAATTAATTAAAAACACAGAACAGTGATGCAGTTCGGCAGAAATATTGCTGATTCAAATGCTTTTTTTCTATATGGCTAGTCTTGGTACCACCGCCACAATATAAAAATCAAGCCTGGTGAGGATAAGCTAATACTTCATCCTTCATTAAAATCATACAGTAAGTATACAGAATTATAAAAGGATTCCGATCTTTTGGCAATATAGCTTGAACAGCCCAAAACATGTGTACTAATGCAATAAAAACTACCTAATAGGTAGAAGATAAGGAATTAAAAGCTGTAAAAATCTAGTTCGACATGTTTTTAAACAAGTAGATAATTAGAGAAAGACGATTACCTTTTTAGACAAGACAGAATCCATCCAAGTGGCAAGCTCAGAAGTGGAGGCACTCCTGTTTTCCTCACCGTTGCCAAAGTATTTATCAAAAGTTTGGAGAGCCTTGTTCACTTTCTTAGTGACTTTAGCTTGGCCGGAAACCGTGGGACCATCCATGACCAAAGGTCCAACCTCTTCCCCACTGAAAAATTACTCTCAAAGCTTCATCAATCATCTTTTACGAACCAAAAACGCAAAGCTATGCTACACATGTCAAATAAGAAGGCTGAACAGCAATAAACAAACCTTTCAAACATATAAGGTTCCTCGGGAACTCTTTTCCCTTCCCTTATGCATTCTTCAACCCATTGATGATTTACTACTTTCGTACCGAAATTTTTTGCAAGATTGTACTTTTTGCCCTCGAATTTCCAACACACCTACAAACACAACACCAAAAAACAAAAGGGTATGACTTTGTATCTCCGCAGTAGCTAATCACATTATAAAAAAAGAGGGGAAAAAAACCCAGGAGATTTAACTCAAACCAAATGCGTAATAGGTCTTGACATTGTCCCAACATAATTTGCTCCAGAATGGGAGATTAGCTTTATGAGCTTGAACCTCTCAGATCCATGATAACCACTTACAGTTGCAATCACATTTTCCATACCTACAGTAGCACAATCCCAGAATTTGAAAACAAAAAAATGGGCGTAAAACCAAAATTAGGCGGTGCAACAATTTCATCAAAATCAAAGGAGCGACTATTACATCTTGCGTATAGAAAATAGTATTTCAACAAGAGATATAGAAATTGAATTAAATGTACCATATGTGTCCGAATCGTTAAACCCTAAACTTAAATCGAGCTAATTTACATCAATTGAATTGAGCAATCAAAACCCTTCAAACAGAAATCGAATAATGAAACCCTAGAACTGCAATTTCATTATTCATTCGAACATAATTACCTGGGCCAAGTGGTACAAATCTGCCGTGAATATCTCTTTGCTTTGGTAATCTGTCGCGTATGTCTCTTCGTTTGCCTTTATATCTTACACACAATCTCTTTCTCTCTCCTACCGTTCTTCCCTTAGGTCTGTAACAGTGAAGACGAAGAACAATGGAAGCAAAGCGATCCCAAAGTTTGATGAGAGTGTGGCGGGAATTTAAAATATCAATTTTGAAAACTAATATTTGGATGGACGACAATTGATGTGAAAAAAAATCTACGCTGTTACCGTCTTTTTTTTTTTGTCGAGAAACGGGGCAATGCCCCAACTTATTTCTTAATCACTAAACACAAACACCAACAAATCAAGTCTCAGTAACACCTGCTACATCTTCATCTAGAACATAACGAATAGCATCCGGAATAATATCAAAATTATGAAAACCAAATGGTAAAGAAAATACGTAATTAGCTAGACTATCCGCTAAACGATTAGCCTCTCTAAAAATATGTGAAATTTAGACTGTTTAGTTCTTTGATAGAAAATCCTAACACAACCGTACTAGGAATGAAAGTGGATGAGAAGATTTCACCCCTTGCGTAAGAAATCTGACCACAATCTCTGAATCCACTTCTAACTTATCTCGTGTAACTTTCTTCTCCCAAGCCAAATATAAACCATAATACACACCCCATAACTCTGCTAAAGGGGCTGTACATACGCCTATCTTGAGAGAAAAACCGCCGAGCTACAACCCCGAAGAATTCCTTAGAACCCCTCCAGCTGACACTAAACTTGGATTTCCCCGTGACACTCCGTCCGTATTCAGCTTAACCCAATCCCTATCCGGAGGTTCCCAACGCACGGACCGCTCCACTCTCAGAGGTTTTGGTAACTTCGCCTTCTCCGCAACATTTGTTGCATAAATCTCCTGAGACTTTTCACGAAGAAACTTGACCCGATCTCTACATTGTCCTGAATCTCCAAAAACATTAATACATCTCCATTTCAACCCCACCATATATCCACCGCAAACCGTATTGACCATGGACAACCATCATGGATTTTATCATCTCCAAGGTTATGATACAACCATTACAATATAGACATTGTAAAGAAAGTACCTCGCATCGAAGTTGGTAAAATCCTTAACCAAACCCCCTCCATTGTCGGACAATCTCGTAGGACATGGAGGATGGATTCATCCCCGCCTTTACACACTTGATAAAGACTTGAAGAACTCATATGGCGTCTAACCCGCTCAGCATTAGTTAGGATACTTGATGCATTCCAAGCCAGAGAAACAATCTTATTCTTTCGGGTACCTCAACATGCCACACACATTGAAATAGAGAGCTCATATTCTGCCTTGGGCTATAATCTCAGGATAGAAAATCGTACGCAGACTTGACAGTCAACTTACCATCAGCTGAAGCACACTCTGAAGCACGATCTCTACTCCCCGTGACTTCATCCACCACATACGCCCAAAAAAGCAGTTTCACATTCTCAGGCAGATAATCATCAAAAAATTCTCTCTTCCACCCAATTCTTGAGGACCATAAATCACTAACCTTAACTAATTCACTGCCCTCACTAACCTCGGAAATAATGAGCTCACAAAGGGGTTGTGCAAGCAACCAATTATCATCCAAAATGGAACCAAAGTACCATCTCCAATAACCCACTTGATACCCCGTAACACCACATCATTTAGTCCGATTTAAATGCTGCGAAAAACCAACAAGCTTACATGTGAGCCACTTAACCAAGCACGGTCATGAAGTGAGTGAACCTTGTATTTTGAACTCCCAATATTAGACTATAAGCTCTGATCATCGTGTAACAATCTCCAACCCAACTTGGCCAAGAGAGCCTTATTCATATTTGTAGATGATCTTAGACCCAAACCTCCTTCAGATTTTTTTTGCATACCCTTTTCCAATTCAAAAGATGGACTTTACGATGAGTAGCCATATCACCCCATAAAAAAGAGTGTGAGATACGATCTAAGTCATGTAAAGTCGAAGATGGTAACATAATTGTACTCATTGTGTGGACAGGAACCGAAGCCAAAACACATTTAGTTAACGTTAATCGACCGGCCATACTCAAAGTATGACACTTCCAACCTGCCAACTTTGATGAAACTCGTTCAAGAACTGACCGAAAAGTCTCCTTATTAACCCTCTTTTGCAGAACCGGAATGCCAAGGTACTTGCCTAGGTCTTTAGTCGAAGCTATACCACTCTGTACACTAATCTCATCTTCTAAATCCCGGTGAACATTCTTTGAGTAATAGATTTTTGATTTGGCCAAATTAATCTTCTAGCCAGAGGCTGCACAAAACTTCTCTAAAACATCCCAAATCACCCTAATCTGTCCCACAGATGCTTCAGCAAAATGTATTCGATCATTTGCGAAACAAATGTGAGAAATCTTGGGTCCTCCTCTGGATAAAGAAATCGGTTTGCACATATTATTTCCTACCGCTTCATCAAGTAAATATCAAAGTCTCTCAATACACAAAACGAACAAGTAGGGCGATAGGGATCTCCTTGTCGTAATCCTCGTGAAAGAGAAAAGGCCTTTGTTATCTCACCATTCCATAGGAGCTTCATTCGGGGATTGACAACTGTATGCATAATCCATTTAACTAATTACTAGGCAGCTTCAAAGCTCTAAGTGTATCCTCCAAAAAATCTCAACGAACACAATCGTAAGCTTTCTCTAAGTCCAGCTTGAGGAGCATCCACCCTTTCCTGCTAGTCTTGCACCGCATTGAGTGGACCACCTCTTGCATTACCACGACATTATCGATACTAAGCCTCCTGGGGATAAAACTAGATTAAGATGGACCAATAATTTTAGACATAATAGTCTTCAACCGTAAAGCCATGACCTTGGTTGTAATCTTGAACAAAATATTGCAAAGTCCAATGGGACAAAATTGAGTTATCAATTCTGGTTTCTCAACTTTCAGGATAAGAACAATAAGAGCATCATTTAATTCGCTAAGCAAAATACCCGTGGCGAAAAAATCCAAGACAAACTTGGATACTGAGGGACCAACTACCTCCCAACAGTCCTGATAAAAAACAGGCTGATAGCCATCAGGTCTAGGCGCCTTATATTTTCCCATACGCCTTATCGCAACCTCAATCTCTGAAGCTGTAAAAGGTCGAGCCAGCTGTGCCAGGTCAGACTCGGAAATGGCAGCAAAACCCACAGATGATAACCTTGTTGAAGCTCCAGCTACATCCTCAAGGGAGTTCAAGGACTTATAATAATCGATAGCATATCGTTCAAAAGCAGCAGCCTCCGAAATCTAGCTACCATCACTATGCTTCAACATGTCAATCCTGTTTCTCCTTCTATGAATCATAGTAGAGGTATGAAAGAGGGAAGTATTACGATCCCCTAAACAGATCCACTTTTCACAAGATTTTTGAAACCACAACATTTCCTCCTGTTTCAAAGTCTCATCGAGTGCAAGTAACAACTCCTCCTCCAAACATAATAAAGGATCCGAAATAGATACATCAAGAGAATCTTGAACCCCTTTCAGATCGGCATACAACTTATCCTCCTTCGGTTGATATCACCAAAGATCTCCTAATTCCATTTGAGCAAAACTTTCCGATGATTTCCCAAGGCTTGCGGGGTAGAGATAGAATGATCCCACGAAGATTGCAGCAAGTCTTTCAACCAGGAGTGAGATAACCAAGCTGTTTCAAAACAGAAAGGTCTTCTCCATGGATTGTGCTGCATAACAGGAAAGAACTAAAGATACAAATGTGTGTGATCTGATGCTAGGAAGGGGAGATAAGTAACCTTTTCCTTTGGCCATTTCAACCTAGCACTTGCCGAGCAAAATACTCTTATCCAAATGTTTCGCAATACAGGTAGAAGCTGAATTACCTCTCCGCCAAGTAAACCTGTTACCTTGGAATCCCATATCAATAAGCATGGACTTGTTAATCCATTGGCCAAACTCAAAAGAATCATCAGATAATCGTCCATTACCACCGCTTCTTTCATCTAGTCTAACAATAAAGTTAAAATCACCACCTACTACTAGAGGTTCCTGAACTCTAAGGATAATGTCACGCAATCTACCTCATAGCTCTCTCCTTCTAGAAACAGATGGGGTGGCATACACTACGGTCACGTGAAAAACCTCCACCTCATTTTGTACACGAGCATGAATGAACTGTTCTGAAAAATTCAATACCAAAACTGACCCCACACCTTCACGCCACAATAACCAAACACCACCACTCTGACCCGCAGCATCAACTCTGAAAGAATTCGTGAAACCCAACCCTCTGCAAATCCGACCTGCAGCCTTTCCACTTGGGTGAGTTTCAAAAATAGCTAACATATTTGTAGGAAATTGTTTAACNCAATTCATCGACATGAAAACTAAATCAAAACAAGGAATTCCCGGAGAAAAACGTCAAGCACGCATTGAGTCCACAAGCTCATCCTGCGGCTCAGCTAGTTACAGATCGTCTTGGGCTACAACATGCGCCTGTGTTATATCCAAATTTGAAGTCATTCTGTTATCCAAGTCTGGAACTGTATGCTTAACCAAGGAACGAACATCATTAGTATTCACCTCCTAAGAAGCCACCTCCTTCTCTGAAGATGCAATCAACTTATTTCTGACCCCCTCACTGAGCTCAGTTTTTGATTGTGAATTAGATGAATCAACAACAAAACTCCCACCAGGCCGAATAGCGCCCACTCCATCCACTCAAAGCCGTTTTCCCGTAGAAGAAACAACCAAGTCAGTAGATGCCACACCAAAGACCGAACCTCTCGTTGGACGAGATGACAACTGCTTATTCTTAGTTTTACCCCCTTTTTGCATCTTATTACCACTTATACGTTTTCCTTTACTCAAGTTTACTGGAGATTTCGATGAAACCACTGCATTCTGGACTACAGTTGAGACCTCTTTACTCAAAAAAATTAATCCTTGTGTAGAGAATCCCCCAATATTATTTGAATTATTGCTAGTGCTCAAAACATTCTCCTTCCCCAAAACACCACCTTGATTCTCTGTGAAACACTTCGTAGAATCATTCACAGCTAAATTAGCAAAAGGATTCCCATCATGTAACTGACAAGCAGTAACCCGGTTAGAAATATCATTTAAAGCTTTGACTGGGTACCACTAGCTTCCCTTGCAGACTCAATATTATTACCTGATATCGTTCTCTGATGCTTTCCACCTCTACGGACAGTAATAAAACCATCAGATGTAATCGCGAGATTCCTTACTTGTGCACAAGGTCAAGGAGGAATATTAGGAGCCGGCAACACCTTCTTCACAACATTAGGGAATGACTGTGTCGAATGACCATATATCCAACAACTAGGGCAAATATTTGGTAGCCCTTTATACGAGACAAAATATCGTGTCCCATTAATCTGAATTGACCCCTTCAAAGGCTTACAGAGATTAACTTCAATTCATATTTGAGAAAACTTAGCCCGTAAAGCATTGGAAGTGGTATGATCCACATGCAACGGTTTACCTAGCCCACTTGCAATCCCCTTCAACACCATCTCATCATACATACTCACAGGCAAGTGAGCAATACGAGCTCACACCGGAGTAGTGGATATCACGCATCTAGTAGGATCAAAACTTGCATCCCAAGCTTTCATCAACAAATAACTTTCGAAAACCTTCCACGGACCACTAGTAAGGGGCGACAAAAATTACTCCTTCAAACTAAATTTCACTAGAAAATATTGTCTAGGTTGATTCTCCATCTCCACAAACTCGGTCATCACGCAATCGCCAAGGTCATCGCTTGTAACCCTAGACGCAGACATTCTCTTTTGCTTTTAATAATTATAGTCGGTTCACAGATACGCTGTTACCGTCTTTTGAATTTAGGTATACAGTCTTAAATTCGTGATAATATTTTGAATTTTTTTTTCAAATTTTTTTTCTAGTGCCCCAAAATCTGAACCAAAATCAACTCAAATTAGAAAGATCTAATCTGAACCAAACTAGACAAAACACTCTATAAGTCCTAAGCATGTATAATTTTTAAAAATTGAACCCAAGCGCGATATGAAATCAATAAAGAACCAAATTTTAGAGTTTTTTAATAAAAAATTTTAAAAATTTTAAAATTTTATATAAAAATATGTGAACCTGAACTCGATTTATACCATATCAAACTATATCCAGAAAAAAAATCCAAATATGTCTTAAACCAAAATACCGAATTAGATGAACCAAACCCGACAAAATCCGCAATGTGTCCTAAATCTATGTATCAAGAAAATTCATTCCAAATCTAAAGCGGAATCGAATCAATAACTGAATTTGTAACCAATTTTTTTATTAATTTTAGTTTTTTTAGAATTTTTTTATTAATTTTGAATTTTTGTATAAAGATTTGTACCAAACTTTACCTTAACCTGTCGAGGACGTGTGACCCAGCGGTAGATGTCACTTTAGCGTTCCTCAGACACCCGAGTTCGATTCCTCCCAAATGCAAGGGGAAGGAAAAAAAGTTTGGCTATAGATTGAACCTTTGTCGCTCCCATTAGTAGTAAAAAGAATGAGTAAGATTGATAAAAAAAACTACCTTAACCTATTTTTAAGGGTTATTTTGAACTTTAGGTTAATTTTATTCTATAGTTTATAACACGATCAAAATAAAAGTGTCTCCCGCTTTAATATATAAGATGACAACTCATATGTTTTTAATTTAAAATGTTTCATAAAATTCAAAGTTATTGGACATATGATTTATATTTTTCTTTTAAAATCTAGTGTTGTTGAATTAGTGATTTAAAAAATCAATTAAATCCACTTTTAGTGGTAGGGATGCCATAATGGGTAACTCGACTGGAACCAAACCTCACAAAATAATAGATTTTACTGGACGGGTTTGATCCATCGATTTATTTCATTGGTTAATATTTCAGTACCCATATCCGTAACTATAAAACCTGTAAAAGGCTAACAATGAGACAACCAAACTCATTGTACTAACCCATACAATTAGGTTTTTTGGCAAGGATATTCACATATATATATATATATCTTATTTATTAAAGTGGGAGACACTTTTATTTTGACCGTGTTATAAACTTTAAGATAAAATTAACATAGGATTCGTAACAACCCTTAAAAATAGGCCAAATATTGGTGTTGTTACAAATTTTTATATAAAAATCAAATTTAATAAAAAAATCTTAAAAACTAAAATTTAATAAAAAACAATTTTCAGTTACAAATTCGGTTATTGATTCGATTCCGATTTGGGTTTGGATTGAATTTTAGTATTTTGCCGGATTCGGTTCATCTAATTTGGTATTTTGGTTATTTGGTTTAAGACATATTCAGATAGTCTATTTTTTGAATAAAATTTTGTATGATATAGATCAAGTTTGGGTCTGAGTATTTTTTATATAAAAATTCAAAATTTTAAAAAGTTTAATAGTAAAACTCTAAAATTTGGTTCTTGGTTGGTTCCATATCAAATTTGGGCTTTTGTTTAGAATATATAGGCTTAGGACTTATGAAGTATTTTATCGGGTTTGGTTCAGATTAGATTCTTCTAATTTGAATTGATTTTGTTTCGAGTTTTAAGCCACTAAAACATCATTCCAAAAATAATATTCAAAATATCAACACGGATCTAAGAACCAAATGAATACGGATTTAAAAAAAATCAAATCTCACACTATAGCATAGGTTGAATCCTAGTATATATGTAAGAAAACATCAATGAATGAACTATCAGAAATGAGGTTGCCGTTAGTGCAACCTCCGGTTTCTCTTCCCAGTTTCATGAATCTATTTAATCTTGGTTCCTTCACATTAAGCTTTCATCTTTTTCCTTTTACTTGCACAATAGAGCTCCATCGAGCTATTTCAATTTTTGTCTTATACCTATATATCTTCATAATGCGTACTCATAGATATAATTTATACACTAAACAATTCTTGGAATAAAAAAAATTTCTATATTTTTTTAATATTTTACAAATTTTTCTTAGTTTCTATTTACATATTTATAAAAGAAAAGATTATAATCCTATAAAATCTTATATAATTTACGGTAGTTTCTATTCTTGTACATACTTATAAATGGAAAATTCTATTTTTCTATATATCTATATATATAAAGTAAAATGTTGCTCTCTTCTTAGAGTGCCAC
>OVBA01004458.1:0-23178 GCA_900406435.1 Lepidium aucheri | reverse complement strand
TTATAAGAAAGTATATATATGAATATAAATAAGAATATACGCAATATATAGAATATTATTTTTACATTCCTTTAATATTATCATTCTATTAAATACATGTAGTTTGAAGACGATAAATACACATCTCATGATTATAAATATGTTTGTGTTCTTCATTTTACATGTATACGTCTTTTGTAAGTTGTTTTTAATATTAATTATTTCCAATAGTTTCTTTTTAATGTCTTTATATGATGATTTTTTAATCAAAATTGCATCATGTTGTGCTACAATTTCTCTAAAAGATGTTTGTAATCTTAGATGCGTCTACAGAAAATTCCATATTTTATGTAATGAAAGTCCTATTCTTTATAGACTTTCTTTAGAAGAATTAGATTTCAATCCAAGAAATATACCCTCTTTTCAGCTATACCAAACATACCAGAAATTATAGAATCATGGGAATCCTGAAGCATTAAATAGGTTGGGTATAGTACGCTATTTCCATGATAACGACAGAGACGAAGGATTAAAATTATTGAAAGACGCTTCAGAAAAAGGCAATATTGATGTAATGTATCTTTATGGTGTTATTCTTGCATGTCTCGGAGGATCATCAAAAAAATAAGGTTATAAACTTTTGTCTTCATTTTTCAAAACTACATTATTACAAACATACGATAACCTTTTGAAAGTTCATCATCGTGTAAAATGCTATCTCAATCCCACAAATCCATTGGTTTTCAAAGACTTAATGGATTCATATGTTAAAGACATCTGTCCTTCAATTCACCAACCAATATATGGTGACGTTAAAATTTCCAAGGCTTGCAAGATTTGCATTTCTGATTTTGAAGTCGTTTCGACACTAGACAGGAGCTACTTATTCAAAAAGATTTTTGGTAAATATGTATTTTTTGGTTTCTTTTTATTATCATCCTATCTATTATAATAAAAGAACATTTATTATAGACATTATATTTCGTGCTTATATATTTCCATTATTTAAATTTTATTTTTTGTTATTCAGATATTATTTATATATATTAACCTAATGAATTTTATGTTTATGATTTATTAAATTCTCTTATCATATGTATAATACATATAAACCATATATTAGTTAAAATATATCACACATAATTGAAACATATATAAAATAAATATTCAAAGTTCAGAACAAATATTAATTATAAGTGTATATATAATTAACCAAAGAGCAAAAATATGTTATTTATAACGTAAGAACTATTAACTATGCAAACTACATATTAATGTGTAAAAAATTGCATACCTAAAATGAACGACAATTATTTATTAACATTAATATATATTAAAATTAAAAAATAATATCCAAGTAATAATTATATATAATTTGAGACAAATATAACGTGCAAAATAAACATCCCAACACATAAAATTATAAGAGAAATATACATTATATGAATCCATCCATTAAATCAAAACCAATTCATATATTAAGACCCATATAAAAATACGAATTATAATTAAATTTAAATAATGATATACAATAATATTTCACGAAAATATAATCCCATGCAACCGCACGGGACATCATCTAGTTTGTATATATTTGCTTTCTTCCTATATTTCTGTGTTTGGACTTTGTCCAATATCTTGATATGGACACAGTACTTTATGTTTTGATTATCAGCTTCTAAAGATATATGCAAAATATGTACATATATAGACATAAATATCAACTACAAATCATATACTTAGGGACGAGACTAGAACGATTGATGAGGGAGGGATGAAAGAGATATAAAGAGGCACAAGAAAAAACAGAGAAATAAGTCGAGTTGCTCTCAGTCTGGTGGTTAGGATGATCCAGCTAATGACTTGGCACCATGGTTTGATTCCTACCCGCTACATTATGGTAGCTTAAAAAGGGAGATTTTAAGGGTGGGTTTTAGGCTATGGACTGGGCCTTGTCGATCCAATATTGACAAAAAAAAAGAAAAATAGAGAAATAAAGAGATGAAAGAAAAGTTGAAGTGAATGAGGAATGGAAAATCAGGCATGGGTACAGAGGTCAAATAGTAAGAGAGAGAAATTAGATGTAGGATAGATTGCATGAGAAAAAATGGGTTTGGGTAGTTCTTATAGTAAGGTTTCAAAATAGAAGTTTTCTTAGTTTTCTCATAAAATTATCCTATTAATACTAAATTAACCAATTTCAAACCAAACTGAATTTTATGAACCTATATAAAATAAACCAATATTTAGAAAAATTAACTAATATCTTGAATTCGATTTTCTAGATACATTAATTTAAGACCCATCTTGGTATTTTGTTCGGTTTGATTTATCTAATTTGGTATTTTGGTTATCTTAGTTTAAGACTTATTCAATTTTTTTTCCAGATAGAGTTTGGTTCGGTATAGAACGAGTTCGGATTTAGGTATATCTTTTTATATAAATATTTAATAGAAAAACTCAAAAAAAAAACTAAAATTTAGTTCGGGTTCAGGTTTGAGTTCAATATTTGGGATACATAGATTTAAGATCCATTTGAGTATTTTTTCAGGTTCAGTTCCTCTAATTCAGATCAATTTTGGTTCTGGTTTCAAACCTCTAAAACAACATTTCAAAAGCAATATTTCAAAATATCAACAGAGATCTAACAACCTAAATGAACAATGTTTTAAAAACCAATCCAATCTCATGATATAATGCGGGTATAATCCTAATTTTAATTAAAACGTATATAGATGTGTTTATAATTTATGAAAATATACAATCTTAATTAATTTCACTTATTTATTTTTTAATTCGTTTTTGTTACAAACCTAATTAAAATATGATTTAATCTTAAATATAACCAAACCTGACACTATCCCAACCGAACCAAATCAAAATTTAATTCTAGAAATCTTTGTGGGAAAACTATCGAGTAAACATTAAACTTAAGATCGGGATAATTTAACTACGTACTCCGGACTTGGTTAATTAAACTACTAATTTACTGTTGACTTTAAAAAAATACTAAAGTTTGGGTTGACTCGCCAATTGAACATTCTGAAAATCCCAAATTTAAAATTACTCTAAATTCGAAGGCCGATTTTAAAAGTTCGATTCAGTTCTTATCTTCATTTTAAAGAACCTCTAAGCTTGATTTTCTCTTTTCTTTCAAAAATAATCTCAAATTTGAGTTTCAAACTTGTGAATATATGTGTTAAAGAATCTCATATTTGAGCTCATTCTTGAAAGAATAGAGAAAATTAAGCTTAGGAGTTCATTAAAATAAAGATAAAACTGAATCAAAATTTCAAAATCGATTTGGCTTTCGAATTTAGAAAAAATTTAAATTTGAGATTTTTGGAATATTCAATTGATCGAATCAACCCAAACTTTATTGTGTTTTTTAAAGTGAACAATAAATTAGCAGTTTAATTGATCAGTTCCAGAATATGTAGTTAAATCAGTCGAATCTTGTAAGTTCAGTGTTTCATCGATAGTTTTCCCAGATACCCCTAGGAGAAATTTTAGAGCTAAAAGACCTAAAACGTAAAACCCCAAAAATTCAAAACCGAACCGAACCGTGTAAGACTAAGGCAGAGGATAAACCGAGATGTTAGGTAATAAATTTCGGTCCACAAAGGGCCATACACACAGGGACAATCGAACCGGGAATTCATTATCAGAGTCTGTATCATTCTTTTTCTCCAGAATCCGATTTTGTAACCCTAATTATCTTTCCCAATCCCGAATCCGTCGTACTCAAATTCACAAAGGAACAAGCTTGCACAGAGAAATCGATGGAGCATCAAACCTACCCATATCATAATCCGTTCGAAAGACGTCCTATCCTTAAATCCAAGGCACCTGCTGTGAAGTGGATCAAGGAGTGGTAATTGGCTAATTCCGTCTCTGTTCAATTCTTCTTCTAAAGGTTCTTCGTTCTGATTTCTGATTTCATCTCCTGTCAAATTCTAAAAGGCCAAAAGGAGCAAAAGAAAACATAAAAAGCTGGTTTAATGTTTTACGCACGATGAATTGTATGCTTCCTTAATGGTCTTTGAGAAGGAACAAAATCTCTGTGGATGCTTTTAATCTTATATGTATTGAGTTAAATGCATTTAACTTATGTGTAGACTATACAATTTACGTGTGTTTTTTTTTGGTTCTTTAGGGTACCACAAGATATAGTTGCTACAGGTGGGAAGTGCTATCTTCACAAATGGGTCACAGGTATGATTGAATTGTGAATATTTATCTAGTTTGTGGTGTTTTCTTTATCATATAACCTGTATCATTATGTAATGTATGTGTTGTTTGTACAGAGGACACTTTGAAGAGACTGAAAGAAAAAGAGAAAGAGCCTGATGCTCCAGAGCCTGAGCCAGAACCTACTACAGAGGTTTTATTCCTCTGCAGTTACGACGGATGTGGAAAGACTTTCTTTGATGCTAGTGCCTTGAGAAAGCATTCCCACATTCATGGAGAAAGGCAGTATGTTTGCCAATATGATGGGTGTGGAAAGGTATAATAATCTCATTTTTATTGCCTTTTTGGCTTTCTTAATATTCATTTTTAGGTATGACAACCCAGTTTATTTGCAATGATATATGTGAAATGCTATAATAATCTCATATTTATTAGCTGTGTCACCCGCTAATGATATTTTCATGCTTAAAAATCATTTTTTAATATAAAAGTTCTTATACTTGCCATTACTTAGAATGTGGACATGTATAATAACATCATTTTCTTGACCTTCTTTCAATTCACTTTCATAATTTTTCAACCCTATTTTCTTCTGTTTTCTGAAACAGAAATTTCTGGATAGTTCAAAGTTGAAGAGACATTATCTCATTCATACTGGAGAAAGAGCCTTTGTATGTACTCATGAAGGCTGTGGAAAGGTGATCAATTGTATCAACTCTCACTATGCCCTCATTAAGGGTCATTCTATCTTGTATTGTAACTTTATAATTCATTCTCATGCCACAACTTACTCTCTGTAGATGATGGATGCAGGCATTCTCTTTGGATTTTAACCTCAAATCTCACATGAAGACTCATTCACAAGAAAATTATCACATATGTCCATACAGTGGGTGTGGAAAGAGATATGCTCATGAATACAAGCTAAAAAACCACATTAGTGCCGTACATGAAAAGGTGCCATCATTTCTATTTCAATATGTTTTCCTGACATAGAGTTATGACAGTCGAGGTCTATCCGAGCTCAGGGGAAAATTGTGTTGCTTTATGACTATAATCTTTTCTTTGGTAATCGTAGTATTTACGTTTACCCTTGGGTGTAGTTTTTTTTTTTCTGCTATAACTATATTTGTTAAGGCTTTGGTAAACTGAGTGTCCTCGTTTACTGAGCTATGCTATATTTCATTCCGTAGCTTAGAATTTTAAGTGAAATCATGTTGCATGATTCTGAATTCGACAATAGTCTTGCTGAACAATACTAATAGGTTGGAATTATAGAGTTTGTAAGTTATTAAGAATTAATGTGTGATGTCAGAAGTTTTTACTGTTAATACTCACATTAGCTAGCCATTGCCATCGTAGAACTTATCTCTCAGTTTCAAAACTGTTTTCAGAACACTGCTGGAGAGGCACCCAAATATACTCCCCCTGTAGAGAAAGTATCAAGGACGGTGAAAACACCTGCAATGGCGTATGGCTCAGCATCTTCTGATCGTCCATACGCATGCCCTTACGAAGGGTGTGAGAAAGCGTACATACATGAGTACAAGCTTAAGCTCCACTTGAAGAGAGAGCATCCAGGGCATTTGACAGAAGAGAACCCAGAAAACTCAACAGTGAACAAGCAAAACGGCAGTGATAGGAATGATTTGGATGAAGGAAGTGACCAGGACGTTTACAGGAAACATGCGAGTAATGGGAAAAGCCAGACACACAAACCACAAAGCAGACTTAAGCCAAACATGAGGACGCCACCAGCTAAAGTTGGAAAGAAAAGTTCAACCTCTTCGCCGGCCAAAGCTAGGATTGCCAAAAAACCATGGCAAGCAAGAGGAACTTTTGAAGAAGTAGAAAGAGAAGAAGAAGAAGATAGTGAGGAGACAGAGGAAGATAGAGAAAATGTGGATGATGGCTGGAGATTTGGGGATAACAACGATGATGATGATGACGAAGAGACCGAGTATGAAGACTAGACTTTGCTTTGTCCGAGTCATTTCAGATTTTCTGATTTCGTCCCATCACTATATGCAAAGCTGACTTTAATACTGTAAACGAAACAAGAATTAAAGAGAAAGAAAGTTTTCATATTGAAGAACCTGTTAGCTCGAACAGATACAATATCCTCTTTTTATATTTAGAGATTACCGGTTTATACCGGTTTATACCGGTTTAACTAATCATCAATTTTATTTGCACAGGTATTTTTCATATATAATACAAATCGTGTATCAAAAGCATATAAAAATCTGAACAAATTTCTCTTACAATAAACATGAGATAAATAAGGATGTTGGGATAGAGCTGGTTCACAAAGTCAGATCACAACCTCCGCACAAGTTGAAGACAGCGCGAGAACACAGGTAACTAAAATAACTGGAAAAAATTAAATAAACAAAACAAACAAATAAATAAAACAAATCTTCGTCAATTTTTAGGCCTTTACTCATCAATCCAGCTAGCTTTCTCCAACCTCTTCCTCTCTAGAACGAAACTTTTTTTTTTTCTTTTGACAGATTCATTCTTCAGAGATATAGAAGAAGGCGACAATAGCAATCCGTCTTCTCTTCTTCATTCATCGTTTTCGATTTTGTAGATCTCGCTTCTTTCTCGATTATTCATAGAGGTAAAGACTTGTTAAACTCTACTTAATAATTGATTCTATGGCCCTTTAGAATGTTCCGTGTTTGTTTGGTACATTGTTTGTGATTTAGGGAGTTTTGCATTGCTTTTGTAGTTGATGAAATGTGTGTAAGATGGAGGATATGTATATTTAGACAAATTGACTTTTCAATTTGACAAGAATCTACCTTCTATTGTGTCCTAGTGGGATTTTTGATTTATTTTTCCCTTAGTAATGAATGACATTTGTGAAACTGGTGGGTTTTAGACTTGTATCTTAATGCAATTTTTTGGATGTTACACTCTTTAGAGTGTTGGATATTGATAGGACAATGAACTGATGTTCCCTTTATGCTGATATTGTTGTTAGGCATTAGATTACATTGATGTGATTGGCTCGTAGTTGTTGGCTAGTAAGTGTCTATGCTTTTTCTCGAGTAGTTTTATACTTATGTTTATGTTATAGGTTGGGCAAATGGCAAGTTCAAAGGGGTCTCAGAATCTTAGAAATGTGGTACAGCCTTGGAAGCAGGCTTTACTTCCTCCAAAAAGTCCCTTTACTGGTGGTCCAACATTCAGCCAAGATTTCACTTCTACTAGTTTGATTGGATCCAAGCCTGTTGAGAAGCTGGGAGAAGGAAATATCGGTCATCATCGAACTTCATCTGAGAGCGTTTTGATTGAGGAACAGCCTTCTTGGCTTGACGATCTTCTCAACGAGCCTGAGACACCTGTACGGAAAGGAGGTCATCGACGGTCATCAAGTGATTCATTTGCATATGTAGATGCTCCTGTTGGTTTCAATGTGGATTACACACTTTGGGATGGTGGTAGATATAATAATAATAGTTTTTCTGGTCAAGCCAGAGGTCCCAAGGAGTTTGATTACCTCAAAGGCCAACACACCCCCTTCTATCCTTCAGTTCATATGCCCAAACAGAAAAATAGAACATGGGATTCATCATCAGATTCTGGTTCTCGCCCAAACAGTAGTTCTGGTTGTTTGGAGAGAACCACTATCCGAAAATCAGGATCATCCAGTAGCCTACATGACACAGAAAAGGTCTCTTGTGCTGCAGACAGCAAGAAAGATGCTTCTATGCATTTTATGAATAGTTCCTCAAAGTCTTCTTCTGATAAAAGGGATAATTCTCTGGCAAAGTCTGCTGCTTATGACGCTGATACAAAACGTGCTAGACAGTACGTAATCTATTTTGATAATTTAGCTCTTTAAGATTGTTTTCTGATATAGAAACATTTTTGATTTATACGTTGGGAAGTCAATTTAGCAAATCATTATGGTGGCTGATTAAACTGACTCGTACACCGTACATTTTTGTATCTTACAATGTCTCTTGCGTTAGATAATATCGTGCAGACATGTGCATAGTAATAAGGAACATCCTTAAGTCAGTTTGTAATTTTACTGAGGAAATTTCTTTTGCAGGCAGTTTGCACAACGCTCTCGGGTCCGTAAAATTCAGTATATAGCTGAACTGGAAAGAAATGTTCAGATGTTACAAGTAGAGGGTTCTGAAGTGTCAGCAGAGCTTGAGTTTCTCAATCAACAGAATCTAATTCTCAGCTTGGAGAACAAATCCCTTCAGAAACGGTTGGAAAGCTTAGCACAAGAGCAGCTTATAAAATACTGTAAGTTTTTGCCTCTCACCTGAACCCTTAAATCATTCCATATCACTTTGAAGGTAGAATGTTTACTTGGGTCCTTGGATACTATAATACTACCTTCACATCATATTTTTGTCTTCTCCCCTGTATTATATATGGGTGCGTGTTTTATTTGATATAAACTAAGATGATTCGAGGATCTGTATGTATAAACAGAAAAATTATTTCAAGCTGAATAGGTAAGCTACTAGAAAGCTTCTAAGCATGGAGTAGATTAAGAATGCTTTATACTTTCCCTGAGTATGTAAACTGTGTTTAGTGACATGTCGAAAGAATCTTAGTTTTCCTTTTTTCCTTTATTCAGTAGAACATGAAGTCTTGGAGAAAGAGATTGTGAGGCTAAGGGCTTTATACCAGCTACAACAGCAGCCTGAGCCACAGCAGCAACAGCAGACAAAAAAACAAGGATCATCTAGTCACCAGCGTTCTAAGAGTAGAGATCTAGAGTCACAATTCACGAATATGTCCTTGAGGCCCTAAGGGTTCAAAGATTTCATGCTTATGGCTTGAGCTTGAGCTGTCTTCATGGTTCCAGGCCAGCTTCTTGTGTATCTTTACCTTCCGCATTAGTAGCTGCTCTGTTTGTGCGTATTCTTCGTAGTCTAATATCATCTTTGTTGACCCCGTTTGACATCTCCATGAGCAAGTGCGAGCGAGGACAGTCGGTTCGTCAGAGGCTATCTGGTTTGTCTCTTTGCACATCAGGTATTTATGATTAGGTATTATTAACACAGTTGTTCATGTCATGTCTGCTCAAAAAACTGCAATCCTTATCGCGATACTGACTTCATTCTTAGGCTCTCTCATCATGGGATGTGCATCTCTTGTTCTGAAGAAAATGTTTCCTGTAAACGAGTAGTGATGTAAGTTGTGTCTCAGTGGTTGTTTGTTTTGTTCACCTGTTTGTGTAATCAAACACGTCATTTATCAGAGATTTGTTTTAGGAATTTTATGGTACTGATGTTGCTGTGGAAAATTCAACATCTGATGCTAATACAATGTCAACCGTTCTTCCACTGAACAAGATATATAAAGCAAGCAAAAGTGACACATAAATCACTTAGTTTGAAAAGAAAACTAGCAAAAACCAGATACTAATATGGATGCTAAGTCATTCCTGTCTGCGCCGTTTGACATTGTCCTGGGAGAATGATTCCCATCTGCTATGGTGTAGAGAGCTCAAATCGTGTAGCTCTGCTATTGTCAGAAGGTACTGAGTCAGCTTCACAAGCTCTTGATCTGTATCTCGGTTTGCATGAGCTTTCCTAAATGGCTTTATTGTTAGACCGTTCTGTGGATTCATCACGAAATTCCTCTTTAAGTCATCAAACATTATCGTGTTCTGAGGATTGTAGAACTGCAGAAATGAATAAATATAACCCATCAACTACAGATAAAGATAAATAAAGTTTAGGGAAACCCCCAATACCCAACTACAAATATTATGGTAACACAAAACATTGATGTAGTTTTTGGGTTAAAATAACATAGTTAGGGTATTCTAATGTTCTTTATCCCTAAAATATATGTGCAAAAGGGAGGTTGTATGGTACATGAATACCTCAGGAAGTAGAGCCCAAATTAGGCCTAGCGGTTTACAATCAAATATCCCACGAGTATCTGACTGAACGGTGATCATAGCAAGATGGTCAAGAAGGGCCGTGATCTTGTAGTTAGGATTGTTCAGTACTCCGAGCTCTGTCATCTTCAACTCAACCCACTTCATGCTGCAAGAGCCAAAGAGAATGAACTCGAGCATCAGCAAAGCTAGGAAAACAAGACATGTATATAATTAAGGAAACTGAAATGTTAAATGTAACAACATCACCTCGTAGCAGACCATATCATGATATCATATTCTGCATATGCAGCAGCAAGAAACTCATGGAGATCTGAACTTGGTATATAGAACATTCCATCAGCAAAAAATGGTTAATTACTTAAGCATATACAGTAAACAAGTATACAACTTACAAGGGCGCATGAGTTGTAGAGGGTTCTCAGCTGTGGAACGGTGATCGAACAATGTGTAGTCAATATCTAGAACAAGAAGTTTCTTGCCTTGGCGACATGGCGTTCGAAGGTTTATCTGTAAACAATGCAAGATTAGAGTGAAACATGACAATTACTTGTATAAGGTTGAATCATTTTCACAAACCAAAAGCAACTTCAAACTAACCTTGTACTGATCAATTCTTCTCCTCAACTTCTGTTTATTGATTTCCTTGTCTTTAATGTCCACAGCTTCTTTCTTGCCAAGCTCAAAGTCATCAACAATCTCAGGAGATTCTGCTTGATCCACTATTATCTCATCTTCAACAGTACTGAAAAATACAAAATCCATAACCAAACAATTTACTCAGTTATTCGTTAGGTTCCAGGATTTAAGAAGTTGAAGAAAGAAGGAAACTAACCCGATCATAGTCATTTTAAGAGAAGGCTTAAAAGAGATCGAAGAAAGCAAAAGAGAATCATCAGAAAGCTTGTTTCCGATCTTAGGATAGAGAAGCTTTTGGCGTTTGGGCAAGACTTCGGTGAGAAGGCAGATGCGACGTTTCAACTCAGCAACGGAGTCATCGGCGCAGATTCGGACGGTATATTCCTTTCCATTCCATTTAACTGTCAAAGTAAGCTCCTCCTCTGCCATCGCCGCCGTAGCATCCGGTGTCGGAGATGAGGAAGCGGAAGCCATTTAGAGTAACTTCTGACAACTTCTCGCTGATCTCCACGTATCAGGAATTCTCAAGAGCACAAGAGAGATTGCAGCGTTAGCCTCTTGTAATGGTTGATTGGTTTTAAGCCCGGTCCACTGTTATGGCCCAAAACTTTTCTTTTCACATACTCTAATACTTTGAAAAAACTGAAAAGAAAACCTGAAGTATCAAAACTTTACCCAAAAACATGGTTAGTTCTTTTTTAGTTTTGTTTGGTTTTAAACTGATCTATTTGGTTTGGGTTTTTTTTTTTTTTTTTTGTTAATCTACTTTCCCTTATTGATAGTTTAGTTTTTCCTCTTCAATTTCGCTATGTGGTTGTTTTTGTTTCTCCCTTAGGTGATTATCTCGTTCTTGTTAGTATTGTAATCTAACTTTTTATAAGTTTTATAGAGATGTCAAATAGTCGACTAAGTGAGGAAATTCATTTTTGTTGGTATAGCAACTCATTTTTTATTTGTGAAGTTATATCTATTTATTATAGGAGATTTCATCATCATATTGGTCTTTGTATAGCGAATGATGGTTTTCTGTTTTCAAGTTTGGGACAACAAATATTCAAGTTTAAATTCATAATTATGTTTCTAGTTGCCTTTGAGTGTTTTTTCTTTTCTATCAATAATCAACTATTGAATCTATAAAATTTTGTCCATAACCTAAATGGTCTATTTAAAATATAATAAAATATGAACTCATGATTTAATATCAAGCTACATTAGAAAAAAATTAATATATGCTTATTGTGTTACATCCTAATATTAGATATGATCGTTTTCATTTTGTTTTTTCTTTCGTCATATATAAAATAGAAAAGAGGTGGAAAACATCCCAACCTTTTAGTTACATTTTAAACTGAAATGCTACTAACGATTAAACAAGACTAAAGTTGACAGACAACATAAAAATTCTCAGAAACTAAAATTTAAAACAACGGATGAGACAAACCCCAACTAGAAAAACCTAGAGCCCAAACTTACCATGAGAAATCCAAATATTGCATTTTGAACCATTTTCTTAAGAACAGAATAACATGACGAAATGCATAACCCAAGACATCATAACTCTGTTCTTTATGTCCTCACATAAAATTTAGTACTAGATGTTTGAAAATAAAACAAATGCTTTCTTCCTCTGATTTGATGAAATTTCGATAATGAGGTTTTGGAACCACCTAACAATTGCTGACATCAATACACTAAGACACTCTCAACAAAGATTCGGTTGAGGTAAATATAACTAAACAGATTTTGACATAGATCTGATTTTTTTAGAAAAAAATAGTGAAGTCGTCTCAGACCATCCACATTGATGAACCCCTTCATTGGAGTTCACAAAACGGACCAATCAGAGCAACCACGTGGCTTGCTTTGATTGACCTATTTTATTATTATTACTCCCTCCGTTTGGTATTAGTTGATGTTTTGGAAAAAAAAATTGTTTCTTTTTAGTTGATGTTTTCAGTTTTCTATGCAAAATTTAATGTATTTTTAGTGTTTTTGACTGTTTAAATTCTACAGATTGATTGCGATTGGTTAGATTGTTTTGGTAATTGTGATAAAACAAAAAAAAGTTAATGTTTTCTTAATTTGTGTGAAAATTCTAAAACATGAAGTATAGAAAAACAGAAAGAGTATTAGTTTTTTTTCCTATCCCACTAAAATATTTTAGTGAACCCCAATAAAGAGGTTCCCTTCAATAATGTAGATGGTCTGACCGGTACACGAACCACCTAAATCATTTTTCGTTATTAAATGAAAAACAATCCCCAATATTATATTACGGACTATTTATATTGCTTTAATTATAATATCATCTAGTAACCCACCTTCCAACGTTTCTGTAAAACAACCTAATTATTGTTGCTTGTTTGATTCCTTCTCTTCTATCATCCTGTTCCGTTGTCTACAATCGAAATCGTAAAGCCCTTAATGGACCAGATGATAACAAAATCGAAGCAGGTGATGCTTCTATGGCTTGAGGGTTTCCGAGAAGCTTGTTCACTTCACCGTGTTGTCATACTCTGTCTCAGGTTCCTCTTTCATTCAAATTCGTATCTTGATCATTTCGAAACTTGTATTTCTCACTGGTGAGCGATTTATAGAATCATTTTGTTATATCTTTCTTCTTTGGTCTTGATTAGGTCGAGAAAGCTTCTATTACGAACGGGACAATGTTTTCTTTTGAATGGTTTGATTTTCTTGGGAAGGTAAAATTTCATCTTCATGGTCTCTCTCTTTTGTCTCTACTGCTTTATTCGATTCGTTCGAGAATCTAGGACTTTCCGGTTATATATGATCCAGAAATTTAAGCTAAATGTGAATTTAAATTTTGTTTGGCTGTTTCATACAAATTTACTAGAGAAGGTTTGTGACTTGATTTAAAGTTGAGAGCTATTTCTCTTTACCAATACTCTTGAGATGTTGGCTTAAGAATTCTTGGGGCACTTGTTGCTCATTGCTTGTTATTGTTAGTAGAATTCTCTTTATTCATTTCTTTTTGTTTTTGAAATTTGGTGTAGTTTAGGTTTGTTTAAGTGGCTTATTGATCCAGCCCTTCAATGGATATTACCTGATCAGTGCTCTCCTGTCACCTTTCAAGAACTTTGTTCGTATGGTGGATTTTACGCCTTTCTACGTGGTGGACTTTTACAGCTCTTTTATGTAAGTATGCTGCTCAAAACATGATACTAAGTCTCTTGTCTGTTTGAGGTTTGTGGTTCAAGGCTTGAGGCTTGTAAAGCCTTCTTGTTGGAGTTTTGTTTTTACTAGTCGTCTTTGATTTCATCGTTGTTACCAAGAAGTATATCACATTTTTGTCTTTTCTAATCTGACTTGGAAAAAACACTCTTATTGTGGCTCCAGGTATTTTGGTTCTATCCTCTGTACATGCTTAGCTTCATCTTGAGTAATATCTGGTAGCCTTTTTGCATCCTTTCTTTATTATGCCTTTTATTTCCTTATTCTGCTTCTCAGAGTTGTTGTTTTTAATGTTGGCCTCGGTTGGACAAAATCCTTTATCATCACTCAACTCACATACTATGATTAGTGGTTGATAAGCATGTACCTTTGGACCTTCAGGAGCTGAGAATTGCCAAACAAAAACGAAAATATATACTTTTCAATTATGTTAGTTTGCAGTTCTTGTTTTGTTTCCATTATTATCCATAAACAATAAGGTCATAAGGACCATCTGATTTCCAGGTATAACGACATTGCAAAGCTTGGATTTGAGGCAATAGAGAAGTCCGACTTAAGTTCAGCAGAAGCACTAAGACGAGGCGAAGCTCCAGCATCTGTGAACATGGCAAATGCTGAAAGGCCGTCTGGTCTTGGCGGGTACTGGTCTTTCACCAAAACCAGAAGATAAATTAACCAATTAAAGATGTTGATATGTCCTTGCTTCTTTTCAGGGTGATGATCAACATAGGAGAACAGGTGTATTCAATACTACTTCTGACTTTTTTCTTTCTGGAGGTAAATAATATCACTTTGTGAAAATCCCTTGATTTATTACGTTTTCTTCAATCAGTAGGCGAGTGTGATAACATAATGGCTGTACAAAACAGGTTTATGTTGTTGGCGTTATACCATACATCGGGAAGATACTGAATTTCTTACTTCTTTCATGGATGTATGCGTATTATAGTTATGAGTATGTTTTGATCTTTCATCTTATACTTGAGTCTATGCAATGGTTCCACGAAATGAACTTAGTTAGAGTATATAATCTCACTAAATATAGGTTCTCGTTGTAGATATAAGTGGAACTTCTCGGGGATTCCTCTGGACAAAAGACTGGACTACTTTGAATCTAACTGGGCATTCTTTACTGGTTTTGGTAATTTTTTTCTACTTTATTGGCTCTGTTGGCGACATTAATGACAGGAAAAATTGAATGCTGGCTTTTGTTTCGTTTTCAGGAAGCCCCTGTGTTTTGGCTATTTTCTTTCTCTCTCCTCTTGTGAGTGGAGCGCTCATGGCCATCCTGTTCCCATTGGTAATTAATTTTTGCTTAATAAGTTGTCAATAAATCAGCATTAGACACTTGATTCTTGTCATTTTTTGCTGTCTTATCTGCTGTTTCTTAGGATGACCAAATGTTTAACAGAATGTATACAGTTTGTTTTGACTGCTACAGGATCAGGACCTGAAAAAATTATTCTCGCCCCGCGAAGGACGTGGAAGTGTGCAGGATTAGGGAGACTTCCAATATTCTATGCAGCTGATACTTTCTCGTAAGCCAATCTCTCTCAATCTCTATTGTTCCAAGTAAACGTATTTACTACTAAATCCAAATCTGAATGCCTGAAGATATAATCCACATTAATCTGAATTGTAATCCACATTAGGATATATGAACGACTAGGGATAATGGTTTGTTTAGCGTGTATGTTTGTATTTAGAAATGAAGTTGCAAATAACTACTTTGGTAATCAAGGATGTTGGCGTTATCCATCTTCCGGTTGGAATCCCCACATCAGATGCAACATGAGAAGACAGGTTGGACCTGAAACATTGCCGCTGCTGTATGTCTCAATCTTTGAGGTTAGTCAGAAGACAGTCACATACTCATTGATAAAATCATTTTGTATTTGTGTTGATACCATCTTCTTGGTAATTATCAAGTTCAGACTCGTGCTTCAGCAGTATCTGTGCGGCTTTGAGGTTTGATCATCTGACATTTATGCTCATAGTCAACATGCCGCTGCAAACTGCAAAGCATTAGATATGAAGACAGCAAGATTCATGTTAAAAATAGTGCTTTGTTGTAAATTCATAGAATCCAGTAAGTTGAAATGAGACTTTAGTGTTTCATTTATTTTACTTCCTTATCTCTGCCCACTCAGTGTTCTCCAGCTAGCTATACTTACGGGTTAACGTGTAGTGTAACGTTGTATAAAAATGTATTCAAAAGTGTTTATAGATTGGGGACGTGGCTTTGAACCCTAAGCTCTGAACCATCTTAAACGCAGTAAAAACAAGTTCCGGAGTGCTGTTATGATTTTTTAGTGTTCGGAGACTATGGTGTTTTCGATTTTCCCGATGATCTACCAATATAAAATGGTGGTAACAATCATAGATTCACAATGATTGGTTCCAATCATCAACCAAGAACATAGGAACACAATATTTCAGTAGGCTATCTTCTTACCATTACTGTTAGGGGCACCCATTTGCATTGGAAAAGCGGCATATGTTTTCGGCTGACCCTCCCTTGCTCAAGGCTGTGATGGCTGTCCTTTAGACCAACAGATAAGTTTCACAAAATCATTGATACGATTTGGACATCAAGTTGCGACATAAGTGAAAAATTGAATTACATGACATCCTAGGTAATAAGAACATAGGAGGTGTGGTTTAAATTTGGATTTTTTGAAATGCTTAGAAGGGGCAAAGATGAAAGTCCTCTCTCGTTAGAGACAAGCTTCATAAGAGGATAAAGAGCTTGTCTTCAAAAACTTTTTTATCAAAAAAGATATTAGAGCTTCACCATCTTACGTCATGACGAAGCAATAGCAGATTTTTGGTAAAGAAACTCGGGGGATTCTAAATGTATACATTGTGCGAAATAAAAAAAATTGTGTAAAGGAAAAAATAATGGATAACTGAGATTCAGAGCTTTAGAAGACTTTGACACTGCCTTATTAGCAATAACTATGGAGAGGGATTATGAATCATTATTGGCAAGGGTATTAAGGGGTAGATACTATAAGGACTCGGGCCCAAGGAAAATATACTTTTTCTATCTTATGGATGGCCAAATAGAATAAAAAGGGATGGGAATGGGAAGTCTATTTCGGTCTTGAATGACCTGTGGATACCAGACAATATATTAAGGTATGGACACTGACCTCATATTTACCCTGATTAGATGGTTAATTAGCTAACTGACCCGACAAAAAGGACTTGGCAAGGGGAGCTGGTTAATCAACTAGGACATGAAGGTGAATCTAGGAATTTCAATCCCTTGGCATGAAAAAGGGGACTCATGGGGATGCCGTTTCACAAAGTAAGGAAAATGTTAAGTGAAATCGGGTAATTAGGTGGAGACTAACATTTTTTTGTTTGACATGCAAAAATGCGGTCTAAATATTTAAGCATTCGTGGCAAAAATATGAAAAGTAAAGTGTCATCAAATATCAAATGCTTTATTTGGCAGGTTCTATCAAGTTTTATGGCGGTCAAGACAATTGCATAGATGAGTTAATTGTGAAGAAGGTTGAAGTTGATGTAGAGTTGAATCAGAGGATGTTAATCATGTTCTATTTAAATGTCCACCCACTCGCCAAATGTGGATGATTTCTAGAATATCGTCTAAGGTGGATTTTTTTCGAAGCCTAATACTCTATTATAATTTGGATTATTTTTTAGAAGAATTTCCAATGAATTTGAAAAAGAATATTTTTATTGGATTATTTGGTATATATGGAATCAAAGAATGATAATATGTTCTCCAATAGAGATAGGAACCTCGGAGATGTTGTTAAGAAGGTGGATGATGAAGCAACGACTTGAATCCAAAAGCAAAAAGGATAAGAGTTGAAGCTCAAGCTCAACTTCTTTTGTGTTTATGTCTCAATTTCTTTCGAACCTCCCTCACAATTCTGGCCACTAAAGCTCAAGCTAATTTTCAATCTTGAAATTTATTAGGTTCTAATTTTCAATCTTGAAATTTATTAGGTTCTTTCTAGTTTTGTTCTCAACATGTTAATGTCCGTGTGGTATGTGTCATCTATGTAATTAGAGACTCACTAGAATCACGCCCCGACTATTAGAACATTTCCATTTCTAGTTTATTTTCATTGGCGTTGTCAAGACTATCACATGCATGTTCAATATAACCCTTCATTTGCAATTAATCTTAGACTATCGAGGCATCGGACTATCAGTTTTCTATTCCCTGCAAAGTAAAATCACTTTTTTTTTTTTAAATCCCAATCATGATTTTCACGTCCAACACCCATGTTTGTCCTCACAATCATCATGTTTCATCTCTGCTGTCTTTCCTTTCCCTCGATCTCCCTCCTTTTTCTTTCTCTTTCTTTGTTCCATCTTTCTTCAAGGTGATTTGGTAACTATCCATACCATAATGTCCCAAAAAAATGAAAAATGGAATTGATTCAATCTCTGACGGATATGCAAGTGCGTCTGTTTTTAGTGAACTTACCACTACCACTAAATTAAAGGTCACTTGGACACTGTCTAGAAATTTAACTTTTTGTGATATTCCACACAATTTACAAACTCACAAGGCATATATGAGGAGACTCCCTAATTTGTTTGTCAATAATACGTCAGCAACAACACTAGTATAAAACTAAAAAAACTATTTGATTACATGTCTTTGTCCAATTTACTACTCATTATTAACCTAACCCTTAATTAATTATTTCCACCATAGTTGAGGTATGACTTTTCTAAGCTGGATCATTGGACTAAAGTCGATTTTGTTGTGAGTATAATTTTTTATAGTAAATTTACTAAGACGATTCGAGAAAAAATGTCAATGGGTTTGGTAGGTATGGGTCACATTAGCTCATCTCTCTTTATCTTTTTGGTACATTTAACCCATCAAATGCAATAGACGTGGAGCAATGGCGCCCACTCTACATTGCTTTATATGATGGTCCCACTTACATTAGCACTCAGGATAATGAAATTCAATCATTATGATTATACATTAATTGTTCCTTATGAAATTAGGCAAAGGTGTAAGATCTATTGGTTAACTAGGAGCTTCAGATTTAGTCATATTCCCCTTACATTCGAGATTAGTCGTCGACAGCTAAGCTTGTTTACAGTAGATTATCTATTTCTAAAATTAGCTCTTTTAAAAGCGTCTAGTTTCCAAAAGATAAATTTGTTACCTGGCTAAATTAATGAAATCATAGGATAGGTTTAAAGAATACAAAAACGTACATTACTTTAGAGAAGATATGGTAGTGCGCCTTGCTTTTAATTCATGACACTGGCTGCTTTGTCTTTCTAATATGATTACTTAGTCATGATAATGTTATCAACTTATAATACATGACAAAGGATGGTATCAAGTGATTCATTCATGGACATCGAAATGGTTTACTACTACTTAACAAAAGTAACTTTAATGGACGTACAAAACTACCATTGTGGCCATTCGGTTACCATGATTTTGCACATTGGTTCTAAAAAAAAACAGTTTGTTTAATATGGAGATAGAATCAGTTAGAACTAGGTGTTTTCAACCGATTTCTAATGTATTATGTCGAGAATTCTTTTTTGTCAACAATTACATCAATAAGATATAACCCATAATCCAAGTACCCTCTCCAAAACTCCAAACAATACTATATAGATTAAGTCCGAATTCGGAGAAAGTTGCAAAAATAGATTTAGCCACTTGCCCAAAAAAACAACCTTATGTCTATTTGTTTTTTTTTTCTTTTTGACAGATTATAAAGAATCATCCAGAAATTTTGGATAAATTTTGGAAGAATTGATTTCACAGATTTTATTCTAACAAATGTAAAACAAAATTACAATATTTTGTATTAGAATGAAAATGATCAAATGCATAGATACGAGAAGATGACAATCAAGGCGAGGGAGCAACTATTGGCATAGAAGACGAAGAAGAAGTAAAGTGAGAATATCTACATGGAAAAAAACTATGAAACCACATGTGAGGACAGTAGTGAAGCTTAGGTTTAGCAAAAAACTCAGCACATTCTTCCACAGATCTTTGTCCTGGCAAAAAAGGAATGCAATTGTTCCTAACATCAAGGACACCACTTTGAAGTAATCCCCAACACGAAGGTCCCATGTGTGTAAAATAGTTATCAGACAACGAGAAGTTCATAAGGTTGTCTCGAAGCATCATACACACTGCATCAGGTATGACCCCAAACAAGAGATTACCAGCAAAGTTGAGCTGTTCTACTTTCTGTAGACACATCAATGAAAGTGGTAAAGGACCTGTTAGCTTGTTTCCGCCGATATCGATCACAGATGCTCCTGTGAGGAACCCGATTTCGTAAGGAGTACATCCAGTGAAGTCGTTGTTCAAGAAGAGTACTTCGGTTAACATTGACATTGATCTTAGTATGCTTCTTGGGAGAGGACCATTAAACTTGTTATTTGCGAAAGTTAAGAAGAGAATATGTGTTGTTGCATCACCAGGTATCTCTGGAAGGCTTGCAGTGAAACCATTGTCATTGAGGAAGAGAACGTCGAGGTTCTGACCAAGGATTTGTGGTGGGACTGACCCGGAGAAGGAGTTGAATCGGATGTCAAGATATGTCAAACCAGACATTCCAACAACAGCTGTCGGAAACTGACCGGTGAATCTATTGTTGCTGATGTCAAGTTCGTAAAGGTACTTGAGGTTGACGATCTTGGAAGGCACGGTACCTCCAAAGTTGTTTGAATTAACATGAAAGAGAGCTAAATCAGGGAATTGGTCGATGAAACCTTCGATGGATGGAGCAGTAAGTTGAAAGCCATTGAAATCAATGGAAGCCAGGGTGATTGCGGTTTTGTTGTCAGGAGGATTGTCACAGTGGAAGCCTCTGTAGCTGCAGATGTCTGAACCTGTCCATGTCTGAGTTACATTAAAAGGGTCGAGAGTAATGAGTGACTTGAATCTCTGGATCACTGGGTACACCACTGCAAGCCTTTGGTCTAAAAAAGAGAGTATCTCTTCACTTGCGCCTGTGAGACCATCGTTGGTCACTTGCAAAGTTCCTTGGCTGCTTCTGTTTGGTAATGACATGGCTCCAACAAGAAAAAGAGTCAAAATTAAAGGATTTTTCATTTTTGCCTCGCTGAAAGAAAATGTGTTTGGCGTTTTGAGAGATGAGTCTGAATTTTGTAAAAGACTTTGGTTTAGTGTTTATTGGTCTCACTGTTTTTTCTTTTTCTTTTTTTTTTCTTTCTCACTTTTAATAACGGTAGGTATCTTGAGATAATCAAAATATTGGCCACTAGGATTATTGAATTAATAAGGTTATAAAATTTAATAAGTCACTCGTAAGTAAATTACAAAATGATAATATTCCCACTTTATATAAGAATTTCAACAATCCTAAATAGAATAAAAGAGGATCTCCATTGGGTGATACCCAATTGAGTCTCTTAACATTAAAATATTAGTACTTTTAATATTATTTTTTTGTTAATATGTGAAAATTATATATTAACAAAAAATAGAGTTATTTACAGGAGATGAATAACAAATATTAATAAATCAGAATTTAATAATCAACAAAGAAGAATCGGCTAGGATGTAATTCGAACCAATGTCTTCTTAAGACCATTTCCAATAGTTGCTTTCATTTTTTCCTTCAAAAATAAAGATCTCTATAAATGAAGAACGAGTTTGCTCCAATAGTTTCCTTCATTTTTTTTTCTTCAAATGAATATTTTAATAATATATTGATTTATCCTTTTTGATACTAATTTCTAAGATACTCTTATACTTTTCAAATCTATATATTTGATCCATATATATTAATTTTAAACAAATACTCCATAAGAACATTAATAAATTATAAAGTTTCAGTACATAACATAAAAATAAATAAAACATATTACAGAAACATTTTCTAAACATCATTACTATTGCATTTCTCCCATAAATGATCAATTAGTGCATTTCGAAGTGAAAAATGAGCTTTTTTGTCTTTGATATGTCTATATCGAGCAAGAAACTCTTGAAATCGAGTATTTTCATCTTCTGCTGTTTCGACCTCCAAATGTGGAACTTCCAACTTCAATCGGTGTATCAAGATCATGTTCACCTTCAATTATCATGTTATGCAAAAATTATACATGTAGTCATTATATCATGTATCACATTTTTTTTCCAAAAACGAGCCGGTCTTTTTACAATTGCAAAACACAATTAGAGAATTCCAAAAGCACGTTCGATATCTTTCTACAAACTTCTTATTGCGTAGCAAAATATTTCTTTTTTGGACCTCTTGGCTCATGAATAGTTTGCATTATTTTAAACCATTTCAGATATATACATGAATAGTTTTTTTAATTTATGTTTTATTATTTATTAAATAAATCGATAGTCTTAATTTATTTATTGATATTTTAAATCATTTCCTTAGTAAGCTAGTACAAGTAACATTAGTCAACTATTACACATGACACAATTACAATGGTTTGAATCATAATTACACAATTGTGAAACACATAGATTTTTATATTCTTTAATTATGCATAAAATAATAAAGCAACAAATGTTAAAGGACTATTTTGTAAATAAAAAAAGTATGATTTCAGAAAATGAAGAAAAAAATAAAGATCCTTCAAATTTGAAGAAAAAAATGAAGATCTTCAAATTTGAAGAAGGATTTGAAGAACCATTGGAGAAGATTTTTCTTCAAATATAGAGTTTGAAGAGAGAATTGAAGCACTATTGGAGATGCTCTAACCCTTCAAGGGTATGATGACATGTATAGTGCAAAGAGGAAATACTATTCTGAAAAGCAAATATTTTTTTTATTTTGAGAGACTCATAGGAATATCTCTTCTTTTCTATCTTCTTTGGTGTGATAGTCACATAAGAGCATCTTCAATGGTGATACTCATGCACAAGTTCTTAGAAATAGTAATTTTTCTTATTTTATTATTTTTTTGGATTTTGTCAGATTTTTTTTTAAAAAACTAACCAATCGCAGGCCGCCACGTGTCAGTGGGGTCCGCGAATAGTGTAAGAACTCACTAAGAATCGGTTCTTAAATTAGAACTTTTAGGATCTGATTCTTAACTATTCATAGGTCCTACTTGTTATTTTTATATTATTTCCCTAAAGATTTTTAGTTAAGAACCCTTATTGGAAAATGCTCTAAGTACCACACTAATATAATATTAATTTTTTTTATAATATTTAGTATTTTAAATATTGTTTTGAAATCTATCAAATTTATTTTAAATTACTAATCTTTAACTAATATAAAAAATTTACATCTATAAATATATTTATTTCGTATATATAT
>OVBA01004457.1:0-23468 GCA_900406435.1 Lepidium aucheri | reverse complement strand
AATATAACCGTAATAATGAGCTCAAAACCGACAAAATATGAGGAATATCAAGCATCCCCATCGTTCTGCTGCTGAATCTAGAGGTTTATCCATCAATAGGGTTTTGTATTATTATGCTCGGATCGATTGGAAACGATCTTTAGTAAGCTTCAATCTCATATCTGAAGAATTTAATATTGTTAAGCCATGTGAAGAAATCAGAGACCTAGAAAAATACTGCCTAGTAAACTATAGTGGGAAGTTAGCTTTATCCAATGCACTCCCAAACTCCCTACTATCACTTAACCTGTGGGTTCTACAAGACAGCAAGAAGCATGAATGGTCAAAAGTTTCTCACATGGTTTCTTCTTGTACAGAGTTATCTGAGAGTCGAGGTTACTATTTCAAGGGTGCATTTAGTACAGGCCAGCTTATATTTGAACCATACTCTTTCAGATCCGTTTACCTTTACTTCCTTATCAGTTATGATCCCAAGGAAGACAAAGCAAAAAAAGTTGTGATTGATACAATTGGAAATTACTCTTCTATCTGTCTCTATCTGGATCATATAGAGAGTCCTGTGGTTCTATGAAATGTAAGTTAAATCCTTTGGTTTTGCTTCTCATTTAAGATTTCAGACAACAGTTGTACAATCTATATTTCATCAAGAATTTTGTATTAGTTGTGATCGGTTTATTAAACTGGTAAACTGATAACCATTAAACTACAGAGTAAATTGCTATAGTCAAGCTTTGTATTGTTCATATAAAACACAACCGTCCGATGTATATAAATTAGGATTTGAGCAAAGGATTCATTTGCAGACTTGTGGGTATATATATATATATATATGCAGGGTCTGGTTTTAACTTAGAATCTGATGTGAGAAGCTTCTAATGACTCTTCTCAACAAGTTTGAGTTATACGATCAGGTGTGATTGTGAAGACAATATTCTTGAATGGTTATTGATTGATAGATCAAACTTTTACAAAGATCAAACGATGAGGTAGTGGGCTCTTTGGTGAATTGGTGAAACGAAAATTTACTCTTCTTGGCTTTATCAAATTAAATTTGGGCTCATTACAATGTAATGGGCCAAAGCCCAACTGAATTCTCCCTAACATTTTTTTTTCGTAGTACGAATTCAATGGACATAAAAACCAAACCAGATCCGAAAACCTGAATCTGAATCCGACCCAAAAAAACCTGAATTTGAACCCAAAATTCTTAAATCTCTTAGGATCCAAAGAACCAGATCCGTACCCGGATTCGAACTAAGAACCGAATGGATACCCAAATACCAGATTTTATAGTATTTTTAGGTATTTTTAGAATATTCTATAAGTATTTTTAGATATTTTTAATTAATTTTTGAATATGTAAGTATTTAAACGGTATTTTTGGAATTTTTATGTATTTTTTTATATTATTAGGTTTTTGTTTTGGTATTTTTTTAGAATTTTTTCAGATATTTCTAAGGTATTTAGGTATTTGGGTGAATTTTGGTTTTTGAAATTAGGATCCAAACTGACCCGAACATGAATGAAACTAATCTGGAGCCGAACCAAAGTAATGACATGTTCTATATGATATATGAATATAAAAATTATAGATCCCAAAAGGATCCAACCCGAATCTGATCGGAAGAACCGAATTCCCAGAGGACATTTGTAAAAACATCAGAGGACATTATGTAACAAATATAAAATACGAGCTTCTTCTTACAAATACCCTAAAACGTTAAAAGTGATTAGGTTAAAAGAGTAAAGCTTTTTGGGTGAAGCGGTGAAGAACAATGAAGGGAAGAATTGTCATGGCGAAAAGGACGAAGAGGTCCAAGAAAAGAGGCGAAATTGATAATGAAACCGACCCGTTTTCGATACTTTCTCTGGATGTGCTAGTTGAGATACTTCTCAAATTGCCGGCGAAGTCCATAGCCAGGCTCATTTTTGTTTCCAAACACTGGTCATCGATAATCCGAAGCAAAGAATTCTGTAAGTTGTATATTACTCGATCCTCGTCAAAGGCTAATCATACCTTCTCCTCCGGATAATTATGAGGACAGGAACGTGTTTTCTGCACCAGTACGTGGCTTAATCTGTCTTCAAAATGGTACTAAATTGAGGATTGGAAATCCTAGCAGGGGTCAGTTCTTAACTTTACCTAGAGTTAAAACCAGTAGAAGAGAATTGTACTCCTTTTTTGGTTATGATCCTGTGAATGATGTATACAAAGTGTTGTGCATGACTGTATTACGCATATCGAAAAGAAGTGGAAACCCATTTGTGTCTGAGGAGCATCAAGTTTTCACTCTAGGACCTAAACAAAAATGGAGGAAGATCGAATGTAAGCATCCCCATCGTTCTGGTGTTGAATCTAGAGGTATATGCATCAATGGGGTTTTGTATTATTATGCTCGGATCGGTAGGAAACTATGTTTAATAAGCTTTAATCTCACATCTGAAGAATTTAATGTTGTTAAGCTACGTGAAGAAATCGGATACCTAGAAATGTACTGCCTAGTAAACTACAGCGGGAAGTTAGCTATATGGTTATGGAGTCAGTTTAAAACTACACTTGATCTGTGGGTTCTAAAAGATGACAAGAAGCAAGAATGGTCAAAAGTTTGTCACTTGGTTCCTTCTTGGACAGATTTAGTTGGGAATTATGATTTAAGTTTCGTGGGTGCATATAGTACAGGCCAGCTTATATTTAAACCGTACTGTTATAGATCTAGTTCCCCTAACTATCTTATCAGTTATGATCCCAAGGAAGACAATGCCAAGAAAGTTGTGATGGAAGCAATTGGAGATTATGCTTCTACGTCTCTTTATTTCGATCATGTAGAGAGTCCTATGGTTCTATGAAATGTAAGTTAAATCCTTTGGTTTTGCTTCTCATTTAAGATTTCGGACAACTGTCATCTTTGTGTTGGCTTAGCTTTTGTTTCACAAAGAATGTGTATAATCTATATTTTCATCAAGAGTTTTGTATTAGTTCTTTATCTCCTCTAACAATCTAACGAAAAAACTATACTGTATATGTCATTGCAATAATTGTTGTGATCGGTTTAGTAAACTGGTAAACTGATAACCATTAAACTACAGATTGAATTGCTATAGTCAAGCTTTGTATTGTTCATATAAAACACAACCGATGGATGTAAACTGGGATTTGAGCAACGGGTTCATTTGCAGACTTGTGGGAACATGCATGTGAAGCTCTGTTTTCAACTTAGAATCTGTCGTGAGAAGCTTCTAATGACTCTTTTTAACGAGTTTGTGTTATACTCAGGTGTGATTTTGAAGACAATATTCTTGAATGTTAATGCTCGTTTACATAAGTTACAATCAACATCGCCTCACATGCTTAAATTGCTAAATAGTCGGTTTTCATTAAGTAAACTGGTAAACCACGGCGTGAATTGCGAAAGTTAACCCTTGTATTGTTCCAAATGAAGCACAACCTATCAATGGAACTAAAATTTGTGCAAAAGTCACATTTGTAGACTTAATTGTTGATGTTTCTTGGTATGCCACAGAATCCTAGTTCACAAGCGAACTCTCTTAACTCAGGTCAAAGTGGAATATACAATTGCAAATCAGAACTACAAAGACCGGTTTCTTGAATCTAATTCCTTGTTCTTCAAATCCGAGTAGATGCAAAAAGACAGACATTGACTCTGTTCCATCAGGTATGAGCTGATTGTGATTGTGAAGACAATATTCTTGAATGGTTATGCTCACCTTCGTATGTTACAATTAACATTGAAGTTTCATCGATACATCGCTCCACATGCTTCCTTGCTGGACAACCTCTCACACTGCTGCATTTATAGTATCCCCTGCAACCAAAATATAACAAAGGAAATCATATCAAATCGACATAGGTTTACAGTAATCTTTTACCAAAAGATGTATATATTTACCGTGGATGTGGTGAACCCTTTATCGGTTTCTGCCCATATTTCCTCCATGAATACTCATCGGGAGGAATATCTGCAATCTTGTTACTGATTGCAGGCACCTTGATGGACCGTTTTACCCTCAGTTTCCTGTTAAAGACCAAACCTTCACAAAGAGATACAAAAACAATGGAAGGGTCACATAGCTACAAAGGAAATGACGCACCTTTTCTTGGAACAATGACATTTACTTCGACTTCCGCATTTTAAACTACCAGAGCACATCTTCCGGGTATGCTGTGATATCTGGTCAATTCCATGGGACAATCCAGTCAAATGGAATGAGTTCCTATCGTAATCCGCCACACTAGCATCCATACTAAGAGATGACACGAATGATCTTGATCCGTTCGATACACTTGGCGTATAGCAACTACTACCAGATCCATCAAACTTAAGGTTTATGCCACTATTGCTCCTAGAGTAAGCTATTTGATGATGGTTGTGGATTAACTGATATGGAGCTCGAAAAGGAGGTGACTTCAACTCCAGAAACGACTTGTCAGCACACATTTTGTGGCTAAGCATCAAAGGAGGATGACCCAGTTGGTGTTTTGTGTCCATCTCATCATAAGAAACAGAAGCTGGAACCATCTGAAGTGGCTCTGGTGCAAGAACTTGAGTGTAATCGTTACTCACATCATTGCCACAGCAAATAGGGCTCTCTAAGAAGATATGCTGAGGAAAAGATGACCTAAACTTGTTGATACTCCTGAACTTTCCATGACCTAACCCTTTGGTTAACAGAGAAGCTACTCTCTTAAACTTGGAAACTGCTTCTCTTGTTTCAACCATTACGGATTTGGGATCACTGGTTTGTTGAGACAAGAGATTTAACACTCCATGACAGCTTTCTATAGCTAATTTACTAGCAGATTCAACTTCTTCCATTCTTTCTTCTATCTAAACGTCAGATCAGAGAACAAAAAAAAACCCTAATTTCGCAATTCCCAAACTCAAATATCTCCAAAACTAAGAGAATCACAATCAACTTAAAATCTAAAAAGCCTTACAAACACAGAACTTGCAAACTATATAACAAAAGATATCAAAACCCAGGGAATCTAAACCAGATAAAGACATTAAAAGAGGGTACATTAGATCAAATCCAAGGCGTGTGAAAAATCCAGAACTCAACCCTCAAAAACCCTAGAAAGAAACCAATCACCATGAGTTTCTCCTCCAAATCACTTCCAAGGAACAGTAGCAACTAAAATCAAAATTGCCGCAATCAGAGAGCTAAAAAGATGAGATCTTTCTCCACACCCAGAAGATAAAATTAGCTCATAAGAAAGGAAGAGAAAGGAAACAAACTTCCTGAAAGTAAAATGAGATCTTTATAAATACCCAGAAGAACAATTTAAGCTCAAGAGCAAGAAAATCACATAAAAATAGAAATTTTGAGGATGAATGAAATAAAGAGAAAGATTTGTCTTGTTTGTTTATGTTTGTCTAGAGAGAGAAAAGATGGAGATGGTGAGAGAAAAGTGTCAAAGGTTATGACTTTTGCTTTCTCCACTTTGTTGGTGGGGAAGAGTTAGACTTGCTTTTACTTAAAATTCTCCCACCTTCAATAAAAATTACTTAATTTTAATTTTCTTATTTCTAAACTAAAATAATAATTGTAAGTAGCATTTAGTCTAAAAGTTAGCGGTAAATTTATTTAAAGTAGATGTATGCATAATCAGAGATCGAGTTTCATCGTCTACAAAATTTATGTATGAATTGGATGAATAGGTTTAATATTAATATTGTTGTTCATAAAAAAAACTAAAATAATTAGGAATGTTTTTATAATTAAAAGACCAAAAAAAATAGTGGAAAACAGTAAAAAGACATAAGAGAACAGAGATGGTCGTCGCAGTTTCAGAGGAGAGAAAATAAAACTCTGTTAAAAGGTTTCGAGATGGGTCCAACTACTTTAACCTACTCTGTTTTATTCGTGATTTATATAAAAAAAATTAATTAAATCATTAATCGTATCGAAAATAAATTAGATAATGTTTCTTAATATTTTTTCTGATATTCGGATATCTTTCTGTTAGTATTAACAGTTTAATTACATAAATCTTCAAAGCAAAAAATAAATGAGAGAGGAATGGAATATTGTTCACTTCACACCTGTTTTATTCATTTAAATAAAAGTTGGATATTGGCCAAGAAATATTATTGTATTAATATGTATATAATTATGTTAAAAATACTTTTCTTTTTGTTCAAATTAGTATTCGAATTGATTCTGTATTCACAAGTAAAATAATATATTTTGGTCTTAATGAAATGGAATAATATGTTCATTAGGGACCCACATGTCTCTCATTGAGATTTCAAATGAATAAAATGATTTTCATTCTTGTTTTTCTTTATATCGGATTTACTAAGTTTGATCCATAGCAAAATTTAAAATAATATCAGGAGAGACAAAAATGTATTATAAAATCGGTAAAAAATAATTATTGTTTCCTTTAATCATTTAGTTAAAAACATTTTTCCAAATTTATAATTTTGTTTTATAATAATTATTCTAATAAGCAGATGATCTTTAGTTCAATACCAAGTAGTAAATTTATTAAAAGCACACGCATTTATATAATTAGAAACCGAATTCTGTTACTTATATTATGTAGAAACTTGACTATTGAGGCAGTCAGTTGTGACCCAATACTAATAAAAAAATGGGTAAAATAATAATAAAGCTTTGAAAATAATGATGCTATAAAGAATACAAGATCATGTAATTTATATTTTTTTCGATATTCTCTTCTTTTTTTGGCGAATTGAAGTACAAGTTTGTACACTTTTATTAAAAACTAAATTATCTTACCAAGATTTACAATAAATTAAGCATCAAGACATTAAAAAAAAATACTAGTTCACATGTTAAACCATTAGAATTAAAAAGTTGATGCTTTCCTATTTAAAAATTACATTCCTAGGAGAATCATTAATCAGATTAATAATCACCTCTCTATCAAGAAAGCATAATTAAGTGAAGTATATTAGTTCAATAAAATATCTAGTGTTACTAAGAATGTCATACAATTAAAGTCCTTTAATTGAATTAAATTATCCAAAGAGACCAAACCCACCATGAAACACTATCAATATGCTTTGGACTAAAAACAAATAGAACTAACGCACTAGAAAAATCAACATTATTTATTCTTTTCATTTTCCCACTTCATAATAACAAATCACAAGACACGTCTAATCCACAATGATAATTTTTTAAACTCAGAACTGTAAGATTTAATTGACAAATTAGTAAATAAAGTTACATAGTTGAATCATTCTCCAAGCACACAACATTGCTCTCTTGATTCTCTAAATATATTACTATCTGGACTCAAGCCAAGTTAAGGATCCAGCGACCAATATTTTGCTAGGCAATGCTCCAGGAGAAGGTGCTAAATATGTTATCTTCTTCCTCTGCATATCAACTTCAGTTACATATACAAAACCAGAAACGTTGCTGCATCAAAAACAAAAGACAGAGAGAAAGAAGAAACATCAAAAACGTGAAGAGCCAAAACAGAAAAACAAAAGCTTTCGATTCTGGGAGCTGCAAGAACATTTATGTATTACCTTGAAACGATCTGGTCTGGTTCTTCTGCGTATGATACAGCAAGAATAGCATGCTGCAGATCTCTCTCATCGATATTTACAGGAGTCACCCTCAATGGATTAGAAACCGGATTAGACCCGATTGGAAGAGCTGATATTGGAGCTTGTGGTCCACCACCAATTCGGAACACTTGCAGATCACTGAAATTCGATGTATTGGCATATGGAGAAAGTTCTTTTGACAGTCCGTAGAAGTATTCCTGGAAAATTTTCAGTTTACAAAGTTAAATTATACCTCTATAAAGCACGAAAAAGTGTTATTATATGATATGAAAATGAAAATACTTACTTGAATCTTAGAAATCCTTGATCTTTTACGAACATCAGGGTTCCTAGCTACAACTCCACCAGATTTGTGAAGTTTCACAACGTCAACATTACTCTTATTTTTCAGCACATCTTTAAGCATGCTGAAGAGTTTTTCCTGACCCAATACAAGTACAACCGAGGCTTTGAATGTGTCAATTGCATGGAGAAGCAGCTGCAAAACAAACGCACACATTGTTCTTTAACCAAACATCTGCACAAGGAAGATACGATCTACAGTTCTACACTAAAAAGGAGCTAACTTTTACCTGGTAACCGATACCCTCGATCCAACCCATTGTGTTGATCACCATTCCAGCAGCTCGAGCTTCAGGGTTTCCGGTAAACTGTCTCTCTAGCACTTGGGCAAGCTCTTTAACCAGAGCTTTGTAAAGTTCAGTGTTGCTTCTGAGATAAAACAATACAAAAAGTTTTAATTGTTATTCGCCGAGAGTAATAACCTATGATGGGGAAGAGAAATTTCACAATCACTTACCTGGGTGTTGTGTGGCCGTAGAAGTGCACAAGGGCCATATCCAGAGGAAACCCTTCAACGGGATCCAGTGGCATTTCAATAGGAGTAGCAGCAATAGATCCCGGAATTGTAATCGAGCCTTGGCCAACATCAAGGTCTACAAATGTAGGTTTCCATCCCTGTTTAGCTGCCCAACTAAGAAGCATCTTTGTCAGTGTACTCTTCCCAGAATCTGTAGGCCCTACTACAATAACCCGCGGTCCCTGCAATAAGCAGATTCTTAAGAACCAAGTGTTTTTGAATGGCTAATATTGAATAAACTAATGTAAAAATCAAAGAAAAGTACCTGCGAAGATTCTGGATCAGTAGATGTAGAAGCTTTGGCAAGACGTCTCCTTGCATCTAGTATGGCGTGTACATTGATGTAGCTGACCATCGGTGTCTATAGAAAACGAGAAATTGTTAGTAAACAAAACTTTCTTTAAATATTGGAAGGAAATAAGAACCCTACCTCATCTGCTGTATAGTCAGTTTCAGTGACACCATCAATCTCAATCGTTGCTCCATACCAGGTGAAAACCTGACAATTATTAAAAGACATGAGATGGTAAGCTCAGAAATTCATAGCTGACTTAAAGGTAATCAATACTAGAAGGAAGAACGAGAAATCTTGCAGAATCACATATAATTTCAGAGACTATATCACCTAAAGCTTCACGTACTACATAAAGCTTAATTCTTTGATCCAATCCAAACTCAAATTGTGAATTTCAAAAACCAACTTCGAGAAAGATAACCACAACACAAACCAACTCAAGAAAGGTTCTTACTTTCAACCAAAAACCCAATAGAAATCAAAAATTTGTTACCAACAAGCTCAGTCTATCTATTAGCCATAAGCATAATGCCTAAAATCACTCTCAGAAAACAAAGGATGTATAAGTGAAACAACATACCGCAAATTTCATACGAGGAGGGAATGTACGCCAAATTTCAGGAGGCAATTCAGAGCCAAAAATCTCAGCCGTCCCATTCACAACACGAAGTCTGAGAGGCTCTTCAGAGACTTCGATCCTAAGTTCGCTTTCTCTTTCCAATTTCACCTGCTTTAAATTACCAGACCCAGAAACCACGCCACTCATAGCCGGTGGATTCATCGACGAACCACCGTAAGCTATTACTTTCTTCGGCCTTCACAAGTATAATCAAATCTATCGCTGCGGTGAAAGATGACGGCGAGACAAATCCAGATTCGACGGCGAAGAAAAGAGGAGGAGGAGGAGGAGAGATTTGCGCAAGTGAGTTTGGAGAGAAACGGAGTGAGAAGAGTGAATAAATAATTTTATGTTAGGGTTGTTTATATTGACGATTTTATTTCCATTTTTATCACTAAGGATCAAATTGGAAAACGTTAATATCGGTTTAAGCCGTTAACCGACATTAACTATTGTCTTTTCCCTAAGTTTCGGTAATAACTGTTTTAACATTAATATCGGTTTAAGCCGTTAACCGACATTACTTATCTCAAAATAATAAACTCAGAAAATATAAATTAATTTCATCCAACAAAAATTATCATAAAAAAAATTCTAACTACGAACCGTCATACAATATATTGTTTGATTACATGTAATAATATCACAAAATGATATAATTTTACAAATATTTTGCTTTATTATTTTGTAACAATCAGTCAAATAAATGAAATAATCTCCAATTTCTCAATCCAAAATATATTTTTTCTCCTGTTAATTACATAAAAACAAAACAAAATTAAGATATTAGCCACCAAATTTTTTTTATTAAAAAACGGTAAATATTGATTTTTGTAAAATTACCTTATCGTCCTTTAGGATTTACAATTTGAGAAAATATTCCACTTGATGTATCTTCTGAAGAAATATCACTAGCGTCTTCTCTTCCGGCGACATTCGCCACCATTCCGTCATCGGAATTTCCACCATTGTTAGGATTTCGATGACGAGATCCATCGGCAGTTTCTTGAAGTTGAAGTGCGAATTCGAGATTCCACAAAACATCTCCCATTGTTGGTCGTTCTAATCCACTATCTAAGAGACACTTCTCTGCTGTGTCTGCAAATTTCTTCAAGCATTCTGAATTGATTTTTCCTTTCAAATTTGGATCGATTATGTCTGCTAGAGTCCCTTTTCGTTTGCATTTTGTTGCCCAATCTCCAAGACTTACTTGTTCTTTGGGTAAACTAGGGTTTAATGCTGGTCTTGCGCATAAGATTTCAAATAGCACGACTCCGAATGAGTAGACATCTGATTTCTCGGTTAATTGTTGTCTTCTGAAGTATTCTGGATCTAAATACCCGAAACTTCCTTTGACGACTGTTGTTACATGACCTCCATTCATGTTAGGTCCAGTTTTGGACAACCCAAAGTCAGAAACTTTAGCTACCCAGTTCTCATCTAGCAAAATGTTAGTTGTTTTAACGTCTCTGTGTATAATCGTGTACTTTGCTCCTGTGTGCAAGTAATGTAGTCCTCTTGCAGCTCCAATAGCGAGCTCTAGCCTTCGTTTCCAAGTTAATTGTGGTTTCTTTGTGTTGTATAGATGCTCACGGAGTGTTCCCAGAGCCATGTAGTCGTAGATTAGACACATTTCGCCTCCATCATCGCAATATCCGATCAAAGAAACCAAGTGTTTATGCCTTAATCTCGAAAGGAGTTCAATTTCTGTCTCGAATTCGTTAAGTCCTTGTTCTGAATTTGGGTTTGATCGTTTGATGGCTACTTTGGTTGTTCCGTCTATAACTCCTTTGTAGACTTTACCAAACCCTCCAACTCCAATGACATTGGAATCATCGAAGTTTTGAGTTCCGTGTTTTAATTCAGATAAGGAGAATCTGCGGCATAAGCCTGCTGCAAGATTAGAAAAGTGACTTCCATTGTTGCTCCTCCCTGAGATGGTTGATTTGGTTCCTGATGTGGTAGAATTTCCATATATAGGAAGCCAACTTGATGTGTGAGAGTCGCCTCCATAATATCTTCGTTTCTTCTGATATACCGTGAAGAACAATGCACATAGTAAAATCCCTGCAACTCCTCCAGCTAAGCCAATGATGACAGCAGTTTTCTTTCCGTTCTTGAATTCTCTTTTAGCTTGTACTTCTGCTTGCATTGGTGATGGCTCCGGGTTTGGACCCGCAAGATTTTTCATAGTGTCCATCTTAAAAATCTCTAACCCGTTAAGCTGCGAATCAAGATATTCTGGTTTAGATATGACTGATGGAGTCATCTGAAGTGTAATCTCCTCACCTCCAGTGTTGGCATCAATATATATCGCGTAGTCTTTGTAAGTTGGGATTCCTTTTTCTCCTGTCCACAAGATAATATCTGCAGCAGCAGGATCTACCTGCGCTGTTCTGTTGTTGATGTAAATGTTGAAAGCCTTCTGGTTGGCCTTGGAAAGCTGGAATTCGCAGAAATGGAGTCTCATGATGTAAGTGAAGTTTTTATCAATTTGGAACGTCCATGTAAGATTGGATTTGATGTTGATATTTCCATCTGGACCTTGAGATCTAGCGGTTTTGTACACATCAGCTGGAGCTGCAGAGTTCGACATGTTTTGATAATTGATCCTAAAATTGTTGCTAGCTTGAAGTGTAACACCAAGGCCGGCACTAAATATGTAAGGTGCATCATTGTACCATGTTCTTGTCAATCCACCAGAGTCTTTGCTTCCAGGGATATCTTGACCACCAACATTAAGCCTAAACATTGACTGAAGATTTGCGGTCTTAGCATCTACAGTCTGATCTGAGAAACCAACAAGAACTGCTGTATCAAACAGTTCTGGCATCTGAATCACCTCGATACCGTTTATAAAAGCAAATGCGTCTTTATGCTTATCTGAAGGGGTAAATGTAATGCTCAGAACATCTTTTTCTGCGGGTGAAAGAGAATATTCTCTAACCAGATAAGCCTGTGTCAAAGCTTGACATGTGGTTGCAGCGCTGAAATTGGCTAACAGGGTAACATCATTAGCTGCCACAGTGAAATACGAATTGGTAATGTTGAGGCCGGTGTATGTAGATGGGTAGAAATGTAACCGGAGCAAATGTCTTTTGTCTCCTTTAATCGGGATTTCATAAGTTGATGGAGCATTAAAGATTCTAGCTGTCATATAAGGAACCGTAGAGAGAAGTGAAGGGTCTTGATATGTAGCTGTTGCCTGAACAGAGTTTCCTGTCTTCAAAAACTTCGTGTCTGGTTCCCATTTTTTCTTATCTGGGTCCTCAGATGGTTCTTTTGCCCCACAACTCAATGCGAAATCTTGACCATAAGATTTACTTGGAGAAACCAGGAGAATAGAGAAACATAAGAATGAAGACAGAATTCGAGTTGTCCCGTTCATGGCTTTAACATCAACGGGTAGAAACTCTTTGGCTTTAAGGAAAAAGATATAAAACAGGCGTTTTCTTTTATGTTTGCAGACAAAACTGAAGCCAGTTTCTTAAATTTTGTGTAAATTAACCATGAAAACTCAGAACAAAACTTGTTTAGATCAACAATAAGCCTAAACAAAAACCGCAATGTATGCTCTTCTTTCTAATGTCTTTTTTTTTCTCTAGCTTTTTTTATTTTGTTTTCTTTGCAATGATGTTACTGATGTTTTTCTTGTTCTGTCTGAATGAGAACCAAAAGTAGTTAGAAAAATTGATGGTGCAGAGGATTACTCGAACAAGCTATGTTTAGCATATAGTTAGAGAAATAAAAAGGTTATTTTACCTTTAGACGACAACATGAATCTAAAAATAGAAACTCTTTAATTCATATTGTTTGACATTTTCTGACTTGATCGAGAAAGATTAGGATAACTTTCCAACAAGTTCTTAAAAGAATTAATTTTTTGTAATCTAAAAATTAGCCAAAGAAGAAATTTAACAAGTCAGGGTGTTTGTTGAACGAAATAAATTATTGGATCTATTTTTGTAAAGTGAAACATATGTGAGGGTAAAAATTCAAATTTGTTGAAAAGTTAAAAAAACACCTCTCGAATCTTCTTAAAACCTAGAAACCACCGGAGAAGAAGGTAAAGCTAAAGCTTCTTCAGATTTCTGATACCCAGACACAAACTCGACGAACTGAACTGACTCCGATATCAAAACCAACTTCCAAGTTTCATTAACTTATCCGAGATATAAGCTTAGGGTTTTGTTTCTCTCATGGCTCCTGATGCTTCTACTGCTCTTGCAGGTCTGCTCTCTTCCTTCTTGCTTCTGTATGTTAGAAAGATGTATCGATTTCTGTCATTGAATGCGTATGAATTCGAGTTTCCTTTTCTGGGTTATGTTTGTTTACTTCACATATATTGATCTGATGAAAAAGTTTCGTGCTTTCTTTTCCTCCTGTACCTTTGTTCAGCTGAATTGAAATTGTACCCTTGGTCTGACTACTGAGAATAGAACTTGGTATTTATAATTTTTGTTTCTTAATCTCTCTTTGATTTCGTACATTAGCAAGGGAGAAAGTTCAGCAATTCCTGAATGCAGCTATTACAGGAAATCTCGATTTTCTTAAGAGTGAGTTCGTAAATCTTGTGTTTTTTTCTTCTTTACTATGTTATTGCATCTATTATCTCCTGATACCTTTCTTCTTTGAGGCAGAGGTAGCTAAGCAACTTGATGAAGGAAAAGACTTAACTAAAACTGTGGAGAGTATCAAAGACGCAAACAAACGTGGGGCGCTTCATTTCGCTGCAAGAGAAGGACAAACTGAAATATGCAGATATCTCTTGGAAGAACTTAAACTCAATGCCAATGCCAAAGATGAAGCTGGTTGGTGTTTCTTTGTACTTTACAAGTGTAGACCTTTTCTGTTCCCACATCCATTAATTTGAAACTTGATCTGTGATATTTTTGTGATTTGCAGGGGATACTCCGCTTGTTCACGCTGCGAGGCAAGGACAGATTGCAACGTCAAAATATCTTTTAGAGCATGGAGCCGATCCTAATATAGCAAGTGAATTAGGAGCCACAGCATTGCATCATGCGGCTGGGACAGGTTGGTTATCAATTGCTTTGCTATTAATTACATTTTACTTTCTTGGATCATGAAGTGACTCTGTTTTTCTTATATGCCTTCTCGATACATCTATTAGGAGGGATCGAGTTGCTAAAGGAATTGCTCTCTAGAGGTGTTCCTGTTGATTCTCAAAGTGAATCTGGCACGCCATTAATATGGGCTGCTGGCCATGACCAGAAAGAAGCTGTTGAAGTCTTGTTAGAACACAATGCTGATGTAAAGTTTTGTGTATCTTTTTATATGAGTATTTGCCTAATGGTTCTTTCCAATCAACTAAAAATTTTCTTTTGTTTCTTGTAATTCTGCAGCCTAATGCCGAGACTGAAGATGATATCACACCATTATTATCTGCAGTAGCCGCAGGTTCTCCAGCATGCTTAGAGTTGTTAGTCAAGGTTTGATATCTTCTTAAATCTGTAGTGTTGTGTTGGTTTGGTTGCCAAACGTCTTAAATCAGTACTAATAAAAAGATTGTTATCTTTTGTGATTACAGGCAGGTGCTAAAGCTAACGTTTTTGCTGGTGGTGCAACTCCATTGCACATTGCGGCTGATATTGGAAACCTTGAGTTAATTAACTGTTTACTTAAAGCCGGGGCTGATCCTAATATGAAAGACGAGGTAGAACCAACTTGGAAATCAGTTTATTAGAAATACCTCTTCTCTTGTTCATTTGATTAGATATGAGTACTATGCGTGCATAACTTTGCGAATCTAATGTAAAATTTGATTATTTCAGGAAGACAATAGGCCATTAGATGTTGCAGCTGCTAGAGAAAACCGAAAGGTTGTTGAAATCCTCTTTCCATTGACAACAAAAGATGAATCAGTTTCGGACTGGACAGTAGATGGAGTTCTCGCTCACAGTGCATCAAACAAAGTACTGGTTTCAAAACTCTCTTCGTCTTTAGTCTCGAATATTTTGATATATATTGTCTGAAACAACTTCACATTTTCAGGAACAAGAGGAAAACAAAGCAAAATCCCGAGAGACCGGAACCAAGAAAGATCTTCCTGAGGTTCTTATCCTTTGATCAATATGCATCCTTTTTTTCATCAAATTATTTAAGGTACTGAAGGTTAGCAATTTTAACTTTCACAGGTCTCCCCTGAAGCAAAGGCGAAAGCTGCAGAAGCAAAAGCAAGAGGGCAAGATGCCTTTCACAGAAAGGATTTCCAGATGGCCATTGACGCTTACACACAGGTATTCAACACTAAAAATTCTACTAAATCAAAACAAGATTCTTATGCCTATATTTGATTTTGTGGCGTTTTGTTTGACAAGGCAATTGATTTTGACCCAACGGATCATACCTTGTTCTCAAATCGAAGCCTCTGCTGGTTACGGTTAGGACAAGCTGAGCATGCTTTATCTGATGCTAAAGCTTGCAGAGAACTAAAACCGGATTGGCCTAAAGCCTGTTTCAGAGAAGGGGCTGCTCTGCGTTTGCTACAGGTACAAAACATCTATTTCCATTAAAAAGCTTTGATCTTTCAACATTTGTAACTGTTTGATTCACTGAGTTTCTCATGAATCTCCAGCGATTCGAAGATGCAGCCAATGCTTTTTACGAGGGAGTATTACTTAGCCCTGAAAGCAAAGAGCTGGTTGATGCTTTCAGAGAAGCTGTAGATGCCGGAAGAAAGTTTCACGGGAAAGATGAAGTTAAGGCCAAATCATAAGATTTTCATGAGAGATGGCTCTCTATTTTGTATCTGTACGAAGTTTTGATCTTCTCATTATACCTTTTTCTCTTAATTATGCATACTCAAGGTTAGGAACAAAGTTTTGTTTGTGGTCGGATTTGCTTATTTGTCCGAGTTTACAGCTAAAGTCTATCCGTTTATATTGTGACGTCAAACTCACTATATCCCAAGATAATTCATGTAAACTATAATTCATCTATCATTTATCCCTTATGGTCACTATGAGTTTCAAATATTTCCAGTAAAACACATATGGATTTAACCATTAGATCGAGTGAAGGGACATATCTGTTGTTTAAAACGAGAGTTATCGTTGTTGGAAGAAAGGTTGAGAGGATAAGCAAAACAGTTTCCGGCGAAGCAGCTCCTTGCCACAGAAACGTGATTAGTGGCCGATGACATCTCAACCTGTATTTGGGCCTGCACTTAGCCCATTTCCTCTCTCATATCCAAATGTTATAAAACCCATATCCAATTTTGGCCTTTTTTGACATAATCAATAATATTTTGACAGAAAAAAAGAATTATGACTAAAATATAGGCTTTGATTTGATTGGTAACTGCATAATAATACGATTCCACCAAAAACTTTACCAATCAGCACAACTTTTTTTTCTGCCAAAAGGATTAATCACAAAGGAAAAGTCCATTGAGCAAAAAAATAAGTACTTGTTTTTTTTTTTTAACAACTAGATCGATAAGGTCCGATCCATAGTCTAAACCACACCCTAAAATCCGTTTTTATTCTACTAATGTAGTAGGAAGGAATCGAGCCCCAGTGCCTTGAATTATTAGCTGGATCACCCTAACCACCAGACTGAGAGTAACTCGGCAAAAAAATAAGTACTTGCTTATAAAACAAAAATAATATTAACATATAAATAAGGAAAATTTGAAAAAATAGCTATAAGTTTAAGCATAATTAGGAAACTAACAATTCATTATTCACTCCAAACTGTTCACTCTTTTGACATAAATACTCTTGTTATAAGTGTATTACTCTCGTTGTAGGATATACTACGTATGGTTAATCTATAAACATTGTTATTGCATAACTAAAATTATAGTGTTAAAATTATGTTACATGTGTTACTACTGTTGCAATAAGTGTACTACTATTGGAATTTGTTAATTTAAAAGTGTACAGGTGTAACATAATTGTTATCTGACTATTATATTGTTTATTATGTAACATTAATTATTTTCCATATACCAAATATATATAATTACATGTCTAACATGTATAATGTACCTAATTACTCGTTTATTTACATGTCTAACATGTACCTTACATGTACACATATTTTAGTTACATAGTTAGTTTCTTAATGTACAAAAACTTATAGTTAGATTCTGACATCGTTTCAGGAATAGAGTGGTACGGTTTCTCTTCCGAATGTGGTGGGATGAACATGGGCGCGCAATGTATAAGACGAAGCCTTTCTCCTCTGCATTCGGAGTTTGAAGCCTTACTCTAGGCTATGTCCTGTTTGATAGCCCTTCATATAGATGAAGTTTTGTTCCTGGTGGACTGTTCCGAACTAGGTAAGATGGTGGCAGAACCAGAGGCATGACCAGCTTTTAGCCCATACTTGGAGGATTTTGCGAGGCTTAGAAGCTCGTTCTGAATTTGCTCCATAGTTTTGGTTCCACGTGCTCTAAATCATAAAGCGGATTTTTTGGCTCGATATATTCGAGGATTAGACAGGGATACTGTGTTCGTGAATGATGTACCTTTACATTGGTTCGATGCTTAAGTTGAATGAAAATTAAGTTGACAAAAAAAAAATTACTTGAAAACTTATAATTAATTAACTAATTCATCTCTATAATTGTATAATAAAGAACAATACTAATTTTAAAAAATATTGTTCGTACATTACACTAATTTATAGACCACCTACATTTAGGTAATCTAATAAATATATATTTTACGTTAATATATATATATATATATTATGTATTATGAATATTATATTTTTAATAATACTTTATAAATATATTTTCAATATTGAATATATTTATATATATACATATTATATTCAATTATTAGTTTATCAAATTATTACATTACGTGAAAGAAACTATTAAATATCTATAATATACTAATTCTGAAATATATGATTTATCCAATCATCGTCTAATTCTTCAAATTTTATTCTGCAACTTTTGTTCTGTAATTTTATTTTTATTCTGCTATTAAGCAATTATGCAACTTTACTAATCATAACCACAAGTTACAAACTCTCACCTACAATTATAAAGCTAAGGGCCTGCTTTCTATATATATAAAACTAAAAAGGTTCTTTTTTGGCTCAGTCCTATAATATATATTGAATTTTTGGGACAAATATAAAACACATGATTTTATCAAAATGTTCTTTGTTTATAGTTTTCATAAAAGGAAAAAAAAACCTCAATCACTATGACATCATTTATTCATCTTCTCCTTGTCATGGCCTTTATCATTAGCTTGTCATCTTTTAATCACCTAGTCATAATTTGATCATTTTCAATAACATTAGGGTAAATGGTAAACGTTGAATCTGGCTAAATGTAGAATCTGATTAAACTTTTTTATATTTTTATGTGGTATCTAGTGGATTAGTTAAATTCAAATGATACCTATTGAATTTTGATGAATATAGAATCTAGTGAATTTAAATGGTAATGCATGTTTTTATTTATAGCATTTTTTTGGCACTGGTCCTGAAAGTGTTTGAATGAATCAGATAACTTGACGACCATATCACAAAAAACTTATCAGACATTAAATGTGAGATTGAAGATGTGTGGATTCCAAGTCAAAGACAAAGAAGGAAAGAAGACTAAGTCAAAGGATGAGTTGGAACGAAGACTTGCTGATCAAGATAAAGTGAAGATATAAAGCTGTTATCAAAGAAAAACAGATTGCTGTGAAGTAGAAATGGAAAGTTGTCTTGACAAAAGAATTTCTATTTCTGAAAGGTTTAGAAATTCTAAATTAATGTGTACGACGACAGAGAGCTGTGACATAAAACAACAGACCGTTGTCGAGCAGAAATGGAAACTTGAAATTTCGTGTGGGTTTTCATTTTAGAGAGATTTGAGGTGATTCTAGGGTTTGTTGCATGTCTTATAAAAGGGCTAGGAGGGTTGGTGTGGCCGCCTAACACTTTAAAACCATTGGGAGAGAGAATTAAGTTGAGGTTCAAAGAGAAAAAAACTCTGGTATGCTTTGGTTGAGTGTTCATTCGTTTTGTATTGGTGATAATTGTAAGCAATAGATGTAAGACTTTTGTAGAAAATTTTATATCAATAAAACAAAAAGTGCGTTGGATCTACGTGTTTCGATCAAATATTATGTGTCTTACTCTCTATACAATTTCATGTCCAATCTTATGGACTGTGAACCTCACATGAGGTTATTTTGCTCCTATTGGAGCATTATGGGAATCGATCTCGAATGCTGGGACTGAGGAGAGGGGTATTCAATCACCTCATCCAACTCATCCTGACATTTATAGCATATCTATATATTCTCAGTGATATAAAATATTGTTTCACACATGTGTTAATTGTGTATACGTGCATATAAATACTTTTTTTCTTTTTTATGCCAACGTGAGCTCCACCTTTGATGTATACGTGCATATAAATCGGAACATCGAAGTTGAGGCTCGTCATCACGTGCATAAACATTGAAGTTGAGGCTCGTCATCACGTGCATAAACATTGAAGTTGAGGCTCGTCACGTGCATATAAATCGAATCATCGAAGATGCATATACTTTTTTTTTTTTGATAATTTAGATGCATATACTTGAAATTTAAGTTTCATTCTATTAGCACTGCAGTATGTGTTCATAATCACTTCATATCATTTAAATGATGCGAATTATCTTATATCCTTACAAGAATGCAGCCAAAAATATTGTTCAATCAAAATTTTGTAAGAATATCTCACATCGCAAAGGATGAGGAATTGATTATAGTATATATGGGATAAGAGCCCCTCTACTCATTGCCAATCGGTTTTGAGTTGGAAACCCATAATTTAACATAGTATCATAGTCAGAACATACTTATCCCACCCGAACCGTCCGGCCCATTAAAAACTGCTCGATTAATATCGGACCCAAAATTGAATCGTCAAGACTAATGACTAGATGAACTATTGTTTCGAGGGGATGTGAAAATATCCCACATCGTTAAGAAAGGAGAATTGAATCTGGTATATATGAGAGAAATGTCATCCACTCATTATCAATTGATTTTGAATTGCAAGCCATAATTCTACAAGTTTGTTTGGTTTAAAATTTCTTTCGATTATAATTTGATTTTTGAGAGTATATCAAACCATTAGTCATAAACCACCCTCATGATGACATTTTCATCTTGCAATGTATGTTATCTCATGATGCTATTTAAGTTATCAAATGTATGTAAATGTTTGCCATAGGTGTTTTTTTTTTGTTTTTTTTTGTTAACAAGTATTGCTAATCTTGCACAGTAGTATATAAAGTAGTAGAATTTATTGATAACACTATTCGAAACTACAAGACATCCAATTCCACTTATTGATACGAAACATACATGTTCCTCTGACATAGCTAGCTAGAGCTTAGAGGTGTTTATTAAATTATAAATGTAGATGGATCTTCTTGGTCTCGATCGCACATCATTTAGTAATTTCAAACGTGATCAATGGCCGAACCAAGGATGTTTTTGAAATTGAACTGTCCACTAACGTTATCATCACAGTTGATAAACTGGTAATCAACATCGAGATGACCTTTAAGAGAGCCATAACCATCAGTATCCAATTCCATGAACATTGCATGATCAAGAACCAATCCTCCACTGCCACAAGTGTCCACTATCCTCACTTTTACTGCTGTATTGGTCCTTGCATTCACCACCTGTATTTCCATTTAGACATACCGGTTCAATCACTATCTTTTAACCGGCTATTAAAGATAAATTAGTTCAATAGTTGATTCAATTACCCATAAGCATTTGCCGCAACTTTCTTGACCAGAAGGACCAGTCGGTCCGCAGAAGGCGGTCCAGCCATACTTGCTCCGCCACTCATAAGGCTTATCAGCGTCCTTTGCAGAGCAAGCAAGACCATTAAGTTCATAGTTATTCTGCTCCGGATTATAGTGGGAATAGTAAGCGGTTACGTTCGACCCGCTAGGTCCATCCCAACAATTACTCTGACAGTTGTTTTCAGGTGCACAGTACGCAGCCACAGAGCCGCAGTACCCGTACCGGCTGCAGCATCTGTAGTCGTGGCAAGTCTTGCCACCAACTACACGACCGCATCGTTCACCTCCCATAAGCACTGCCGAGGTGCATGATACAAATAGTATCATGCTTATAATGCTAAGTGTGATCTTCATGATATATTTATTGCTTTTAGTTTGTGTTTCTTTGGTAAGTTCTAATGCTGCTACTGCATATCTCTATTTATAGCAATTCTATCTTTCACTTGATTGATTTGTAGACATACTTTAACGTTTTTAAAACGTGTTTTATACATCCATAAAATTAATAATTTTAAAACCATATAAAAAAAGAAAAGCGCTTTGATCTTTCAACACTTGTGACTGTATGATTCACCGTATGTTACGAAGAGGCAGCCAATGCTTTTTACGAGGGAGTATTGCTTAGCCCTGAAAGCAAAGAGTTCATTGATACTTTCAGGTTCGTCAAAAAAACCCTAATTATGTGTTCTTTGTATCGTGTTTTTGTGACAGATGATATATCTTGTTCTATCTCTTTCTTCTCGAGAGAAGCTATAGATGCCAAATCATAGAATAAGTTTCACTCCTCAAAACAGTTTACATATATGAAACTTTTCATAGTGTGGTCGAAGTTAATATCCTGAAAATTTTGTAATATTTTGTGATCCATTCCAATTTAATTGAATATATGACTTTATGATCTGTTTCGATCCGAATATTTTTGGATATCTAGAAACTCGGGTATCTATTTTTAAAGATCCATGAATAATGCGCTCCAAGTAACGATTGGTTCAAGGTAAATACTAATGGAGCATCGAAAAGTAATCCAAGCTTTGCAGCAACTAGAGTGGTTTTACGAAATGCTGGTGGGGTTTGGTGCAGTGGGTTTGCTCTGAATATCAATATTTTCTCTGCACCTTTAGCTGAACTATGAGAGTATACTATGGTCCGTATATTGCTTGGGAGAAAGGAGTTCGAAGAATAGAATTTGAGGTTTACTCAGCAGTTCCGGCGTGTTTTTTACAGAAAAGAATCGAAGACTCTCATCTCTTATTTTTCCTGGTATGTGCCATTTTATCTCGAGAGATTGAATAGTATAATTAACACATGTATATAGAAGCTAACCGTCTTGTTTATAATTTAGTCAACTATATTTTTTCTTTACTTTAAGTTTCCACGCTTTATCTTTGATTCTTAATATTTTTGTTTTTATTTTAGACAATGACAAAAATAGGTCTGCATACCCGACTTTCTTTCTTTTGGCGAAAACGCAATATATTTCCTATGAAATATATATAAACAAGAAGATTCAAGGACTTAAGCTATTTGGCTTGGACATGTCATCTAATCCATGTTGCTATTCCTACATGTTTGTTTCTAATTTTTTTGATGTTTTATGAATAAAAACGACACAAAAGGATCAAAAGTTTTTAATCAAACTAATTACAAAATATCTATACTAATAAAAGTACAAAATTGAGGCCTTCTAGGCCCTCCAACTCAGCTTTCATAAACTATTCCAAATGTTGCCACATCAGCATACATTATCCACATAATCTGCTCTAAAACTCTCGACATAAATATATATTAAAAAGGGTAGACGATTCAAATACTTTTCTTCGCCTTCCCTCAGTCCTTATCATACATTCTTCATCTTTTGGTGAAATAAAGAAGACAATGGGAAGACAAATGGTAATTAAAACTCTTCTCTCTCTTTTTTTTAATCTTCACGCTTATATTTGATTAAAGGATTTTTGGAACTGCTCCACTGATTTTAAATTTCTCAGATGAAGCCCTAGATTGAGGCAAATTGCCTTCATGTTGTTCCTATTCGATTCTAAAGAAGCTGGATCTTCTTATACGTTGGTCAGTAATAACAAAAAAAGTTTTTTTTCTTCATCTTGTTTTCGATTGAAACTTTTTGCTTTCCTTAACTTTGTATCATCTAATTTAGTACAGATAATGACATATCACTAAGTCTGAGGATCTCTGCCTTAATGATCGTTAAGTAAACTGAGGATACTCACAAATGGTCTATGGTAGAAAAAAGAGAGTGGTGAGTCGTTGTGAATCTTTAGTTCAGTTTTCTTCTCAGCCACTATATATGCTTGATGCTTTACATCTGCAATATGAA